>JAPKLW010000475.1:177998-205689 GCA_026898455.1 Plectranthus barbatus
AGGTGGTATTTTACGTGAACACTGCAGCTAACATGTGGGTGGAATCATCGCAAATAGTGTGAATTCATATGATTCTAAATCCAGTCCATGTGCGGAAATAGGTCATAGGGCCAAAATCTACGTTCAAGAAGGAGTGGACTAGAAATTGATAACGTGACTGTTTGAGATTGCTAGGTTCATCTACGGTTAACTCGCCGTGACAAGGGGTTAGCTACATTAGAGTGGATTGCTCAATCTCATAGGAATTAAATTGAGTTTACATCATGATTCGATCTAAATTGAACACATTGGATATCCACACAACACTCACTCTAATCTCATTGATTGAACTTGCTACTTTGTCTACCTAGTTTGGAAAGTTTTGATTGGTTGATTTACAAGTTTCACTTCAATATGATTGTTATTGTGTCTTACCTTGTTTACGCTTTAGCTTAGTTTATGTTTTTGCCTAGTTAATAGAACAACTCAACGACTTAAGTTTTGCCTAACTATAAAATTCCATACGAGTAAAGAGTAATCTATAGGGCGAAGTTAGAAAGAACCTTGGATTGATAATTTTAACTTGACAAGTGTTTTTACACGACATCAATGGGCCCTAGTCAAGAAGCACCTCCACAAGTGGGTGAGATGCACTCGCCCCACGCATGCACAGATGTGGTGCGTGTAGTGCACTTTCCAGCAGCGCGATTCAATATAATGGTAAATAATGAATAATGAATAATTAAAAAATATAATGAATGTTAATTTAAATATTATGAAATATAAAATAATAATTATTATTGATATGATAAAACTATAGTGGGTGACATGGCTTTCTGAAACAATTTTTCTTTTTAGGAAACATTGATTTGACTATAATAGAGTTAAATGTGAAAATTTTGCAATATGTGCATGTAGTTGGACAATAGACAATCATTGCGGATGTTTTAAACTTTAAAAGTTGAATGTTGGGTATGGGCCGTGCGGGATAAATTGGGATATTTGGGCTCTTAAATTTAAATTTAAAATAAAAGTGATTGAAATGGGTTTTAGATGTACTTGCATGGAAATTTCTTGTTTTGGCGGTAGAATCATTGTTGTAAAATACAGCATACGCAGTTGTTTATACGTTAGGTGGTTGCGAGTCATCCTCAAAACCCCTTGTAACAGCTCTATTGTACGATAGAAAATTATACAACGCATAGACGGCTAAGTGGCCTAGGTGCTGCAATTATATGGACTATGTGAACATCTGTACTGTACAGTTTATATAAATTTCTGTACGGGCTAGGTGGGTTTGTATAATAATTTTGAAAAAAAATTAGTAAAAATTTGTAAAACGATAAATAAATTAGAAAAAACATAGTAAATAGAATAATAGATAGATTTTTCCATTTTTCACATTTTAAAACCGTATTAGGTATTTTACAATGGAGAATTTGAATATGAGGATTATTATAATTTTGTAATTTTATTTCGATATTGTCTATTTTTATTGGTATAAATTAAATTTTGAAATGTGAAATATTAAATGTTCTATATTGATATTATATTACTTTTTAAGGATATATATTTAAACTTTGAAAATAATTTGGCTATAATAATTTTTTTTATCTCTAGTATTTTATATTTATAATATGAAAATATAAAAAGCATGTTGACCGTCTAGGGCGCCTAAAAACCGTCTAGGTCCCGTCTAGACTGCCTAAGCGCTAGGCCTTATATGACCGTTCGATTAATGCCTAACGTATTTTACAACCTTGATAGAAATAGGCATCTCATTTAAGCAAATACTAATAGATAGATTATATATGTAGTCATTTCCAAGGCCATATTTTTTTTTTACAACTTACTTGCAAGTGTTATAAATATATTTTTAGCATACTTATAATTAATTGACAAAAATAGAGATTGTGGACGTTGAAGATTTCGATATTTTACCCTCAATTTGACAATATTTTATTTGCATCACTAATAATTAGACTTAGAGGGCATTGACTAAGCAAAATTTGTAGGCAACATATGTTAATATATAACATTGATATATACTTATACTCAATTCGGGGGCATGAGTGAGAATCGTTTGCCTATGCTTAACAGATTATGATTTAGGTTATCTTTGGAACATCCGTTTAAATGAATGTATTATATTAAATTAAATAGGATACAAATGCAAATATATAGTGATTTTATCAAATATTATGGATTATATATATATATATATATATAGAGTAGTGATCATATGAGAATAGTTTTTAGTATGAGAAATGAGAATAAATCTTAGCCTTTGATTTTGTGATTTCAACGCTCATGATCTATTTCACTCAGTGTGCAGTTTTCCTCAATTATCCTGCAGTTTTGCAAAATTAAGGTTATTTTTGTAATTTTAACTTTTTTAAAATCTGAAATAGTATCTCATTAGATTTTTTATTCCTTTCTTCGCGCGATTTGAATTCTACTTCCTTCTTCGTTCGATTTGATTTATATTTCTTCTGTCGATCAGATTTTTTTCTTTGTTTCTGGATTTCGCATTCGTGTTCGGTCTCGACTTTGTTTATTGTGCATGAATATAGTTTAAAAAATTTTGTTTTATTCAGATCGACGTTCATTTTTACTATTATATTGTGCATCTTTAGTGTTAACTTTGTGCATTTTTGTATCTTACAGGTTCATTTATTCCAAAGTGTGTATTCAAATCGACGTTCATTTTTACTATTATATTGTGCATCTTTAGTGTTTACTTTGTGCATTTTTGTATCTTACAGGTTCATTTATTCCAAAGTGAGTTGATGAGATGAAACATTTTAAGGGCAGAGTTTTTAGAACTGTTGATGTTAGTATTGAGTTTTATAGAGACTACGCTCGTGTTGGTGCTTTGAAGAAGAAGATGTTTAATTTTTTTTAATTCGTATTTATGTAAAAATGAAGTAAATCGGACTAAAAATGAAGTAAATCGGGCTTAAAATGCAGGTTGCTGTTTGTGTTTGAGTTTTTTTACAATTTTAGCTTTTAAAGGCTAAAACTGCAGGATATTGGGGCAAAAATGCCGCGTTCTTCAATTTGCTAAGAATGAATCCTGTTCGTCGATTTGATGAGATGGACGTGCGAGATTTATTCTTATTTCTCATAGTAACTCATATTCTCACCTGATCATTACCATATATATATATATATATATATATATATATATATATATATATAGATATACGGACGGGTGCGTTATAGTAGCAACCACCTCCCAGATGTGACATAAGAACAAATCTAGACCTTCCATTTGTGCTTTTAACGGTTCAGATTAAAAGAATTCACAAAAAAAAAAATTGTTGCCTAAATAAGCCAAAAAACTTGCACATAAGGGTAATACAGTAATTATGCATAAAAATTATAATTCCCACGTCCTTGAAATTCAAAAATTAAGGGGATAGTTACAACATTAACATCATTAGATATTTTAACCCTCCCCATATTTACTTCACATTCTAAACCTCACCTACAATTTTTACAGTGTGCAAGTGTGGTGAAGAAGCGACGCCGCCGGCCGAACAGAAGTGGGAAAAGGACTCCAACGGTAGGTTTCACAACTTCAATACGTTCATTGGGTGGTAAAAAACAAATATTTTACTGTGTTTTTCTTCTTCCCATATGAAAATTTTCTGTAAATTTAATCTGAAACCACCATAGTTACAATGTAAAAAAATCGTGAAAAATGTATGATATTCTGTTTTTTTTTTCAGAATCAACGAAGATTTACTCCGCCGGAAAATCGTAATTTAAATTCAAACTTGAATGGCTTCGACATTTCAGGTATGGGCATATAGCATTTTAGAGTTACGTTTTAAATTTTCGCAGCAATTTTTATTTATTGTGAATGTACTGCATATAAATTGTTGATTTCATGTAGAATTTACAGAATATATATGCAAAAATTAGGGCTTTTTAGTGAATTCATTAAAGCAAAATTTGGGAACTTACTGCAAATAAAAAATTGTTTTCATGTTAGATTTACATAATATATATGCAGAACTTAGGGCTTCTTTACTGGCTTGGCTCAACGTAGAAATAGTGGGCATACAGGAATTTAGAGTTACATTTTAAATTTTCGAAGCAAATTTTATGTATTGTGAATGTACTGCAAAGAAATTTTTGATTTAATGTAGAATTTACAGAATATGTATGCAAAAATTAGGGTTGTTTAGTGACTTCACTAAAGCAAAATTTGGGAATGTACTGCAAATAAAAAATTGTTTTGATGGTAGATTTACATAACATATATGCAAAAAAGTGTAGTTTTTTCATGTAGTTCGAAAATTAAGGGGGTAGTTACAGCATTAACATCATTAAAAATAAATTAATTTTATATGATACAAATGAAAACTTCAACTGCAAAATATCTATGTTTCTAATGCAAAAATTTTATTATTCTGATGCAACATATTTTTGGTTTATAATTGAAATATTGGTGTAGCTATAATTGAAATATTTGAGACAATCTATCCTTATAAATGCAGTTTTTTAGCCTCACTTTTAAATTATTTAGATATATGCAATACACTAAATAAATGCATAATCTTGTAAACTTGTACTGTAAGTATGTATAACTTCAACTGTTAAATAATTAATTATTTTCTAATGTAGAATGTCAATTAAATTTATACACAATACTGCATTATATTTCGACATGTTTCTCTATATCTTTTTTTTTTGTTTTACTGTTATATTTTCCCTTGAATCTGTGCCACAAATCCAATCATGTGGATTGTGGGGTCTTTGCCATGAGACACATGGAAACATTCAAGGTTGAATTTGCAGAACAGTGGGACTGCGGACTGAAGCAGAGTTCAAAGCACGATCTTAAACTTCTACGAATGGAGATGTGCAGAAAATTAAAGGGAACAGGAAACAATTCATTGGGCGAAGATTTCATCAAGGTTGCCAAGAAGTTCTTCAAAGATCATTGCAAGGACAAGAAACTAGACATGGCAAAGTACTTGAAGACCTTTTGTTAGACATCTGGAATTAAAACGTAAACAAATTACTAGTTATTTGATTTTTTGAAAATTATCAAGACATATCGTTTTAATCTTTGTTGGTACTTAATGTTTGATTCTAACTGATGGAAGTATTTTTTTTTTCAATATGGTTTGTCTTTTTCATATAAGTTGTGATAATTTTGATCTTACAGCTTTTGAAATATTTACATAATTGTTTTATATATATGTCGTAAAAATGACCAAAATATAACATATATAAGTAATAAAAGTTACATTACAGTATATAAAAATTTACCTAAAACCCACGACAATAAAACTAGATAAATAAACATTAAAAGAACAACAAGACATTAATACAAAAAAGCCACACATAATTACTTAATGAAATTACACAAATATATATGCAATTAAAAAACCAAAATATTGCATATATATCTTAAGCAAATAACATTAAATATGTATCATAATAATATATGATACATATTAATATAATACGAATTGCAAATAAAAGATTCATTAACTGAACTGTTACAAAATCAGTTCCACCCAATTATTTCAGATAACAAGCGGTGCGATGCAGTAGGATCAATATTGGATGTAGCACAATCTAGGATAAACCTCTGGTGAACAGGGTCTATGTTACGATTAACTTTCATAAACTGTCTATGAGAACCATCGACCAATTCATGATTATGCTCTTCAACAAATGCATGAACAATGTATCATAAATAAGCAACATATTTAAATACCACCTTCGCATTACAACAACACCTCGAAGAAATTCTCCTTCTAATCTTAGAACTAGAAAGTTCTAAACCTAACATATCAGTATCAGCTGCAACAAACTTTTCTCCCTCACGGTTGCAAACAACATACCTCCATGTTAAAACATCATTTACCTTCTTCGAGCTAGATAAGCGAATATCAAATCCAACTAGTTTTGCATATTCCCTATAGAAATTCACACCATCATCTAAACTTCTGAATACTTGACCTGCGTACGGTTTGAGAGAACCATCGCACACCGGAGTAATAACAACTACAACATTCAAAAAAAAAATATAACATTAACACAAAAAAATATGAGACATATTAATATTAAACAAACTGCAATAAAAATATAATTTTAATGTTATACAAACTGCAAATAAAATATTCAATAACTGCAAACTTACAGGCGCATTAACTGCATATTCTCATTTGTAAAATTTAAATATAAAACCACGTAACTGAACACTAATATATGACACATTTTAATGTAATACGAGCTGCAAATAAAATATTCAATAACTGCAATGTTACAGGCGGATTAACTGCATATTTGCATTTGTAAAATTTAAATATAAAAACACGTAACCTTAAACACTAATATATGAGACATATTCAAATAATAGATACTGCAAATAAAATATTTATTTAATGCAATGCTACAGGGGTATTAACTGCATGATATCATTCATAAAATTTAATTGCACAAACACTTAAACCTTAAATCATAATACATTAAAAAGTCATCTATTCAACACAACACAAGTACATAAACATCGAAAATTAACTCAACATATAATAAACTTAACATTACAAAAAATATTAACCAAATAATATAATTTAAAGAGAGAAACCAAAAAATAAAAAATAACGTACCTCTATCAAACATTTGCATTACTTAAAGTTATGAAACCTCAAAGACAAATTCAAAATAAGTAAAAAGGAATACAATAATCACGACGAAGATGCCACAAAAAATATCGACGCCAAAACAGACACTAGAAAATATTGACGAAGAAGAAGACAAAAGGAAATATAGAATTCTCAAAATATACGAAAAAAAAAGTTTGTAACAGTTACAAAGAATTATATGAAAAAAAAATATGCTAATAAAAAAAAACTAAAAAAACGGAAGTAGTTACAGATTAAACCCATCACACAATTATAATGCCTAAAATACCCTAAGATATTAATATAAAACATTTATAAATTAAAAAAAATAGAAACCAAGATTAAATCCTGGCCATAAAAACCGAAAAATGAATGGCTGATGAGAAGTTCTTATTTCTTATTTGGGAGATGGTTCACATATGATTACAAGTCTATATATAAATATAGAGAGTTGCGTTCATTTCTGAACTAAGTATTGTGAATGAACAATGAACTAAAAATTAACCATAGATTTAAATAATCCAGCGGTTGATATGATGACACGTGTCAAATGAAATATCTTATTTAATATCATTGAAGGGTATTATAGGTAATGTAGTATTTTTATATTATGGACGGTTATTTTGTTTTGGTAACTGAATTTGTAATCATGATTTGATTTATATCATATCTTATTTTCCATCTTTTTTTTTCGCTAGTTTCATAACTACTTCAATTAATTTTTTTTTTCCATATTACTTCCGTCTCTGAATACGTTCCTATATTCCTTCTTTTTTTTTTCTTGTTTTACGAACGTCCATTTGCGCCATTTTTGTACGAACGACCATGGAGGACATACAAGGTATTAATAAAATGACATAAAGTCATCATTAAAATGATATTAATTTCTGCTATTTTTCTAACTTCAATTCTGAAAAAATGATACGGATAATGTTGTTTAATGATACTTTTGCAGAAAGAAAATGATATTTCAAATTCTGAATTTATACAACAATTGTTTTAATTACTTTTTTCCTTCATCTATTATGAAATCATGTACATCAAAAAAATGCTATGTTTAAGTTCGAATCTGAAAAAATGATACAGATAATGCTTTTTAATGATACTTTTACATAAAGAAAATGATATTCAAATTCTGAATTGCTACAACAATTGCTACAACAATCTGAAATCTGTTTATTGTGGTATGCACCAATATCATTTGCTCCTGTATCATCGTATTCGTAATCTATCACTGAAATCTTCTTTGGCTTCAAGGTAATTGCAACCATGTACCACTTTTCTTTCTCAAAAATAGGGAAATTTACCTGTCATTCACAAATGGTGAAATTAAATGACATTACCAGCTAATTTTAATGATATGTACTGTAAAGAAAAATGACAAACAACAGTGACATGTATGAGGACTTACAGTTTCAATATTCTCCCAGTTGAAGAATGGAATTTTTTGGACATATGCATTCATCATTGCTGAGAATTCCTTGGAAGCAGAGCTATCAGAAATACTTTCAGAAACATCCACAACACCTTTGATCTGAATTTTTTTCCAGACTCAAAAACATAAATTTTTTTCCAGACTCAAAACATAAATATCAATAATTTGATTCGCAAATAATGCATTAAAACATCAATTCGACCAGAGTAGAACTTGTAGATGAAGAGCCCACTGCAGTTTTCTTCTTCGGTCCCATGTCTCCGTGTCGCAGTACCCGTCGCAGATCTGCGCATTTCCGGCTGGGCGGCGTGCGTGCGTGCGATTGGCGACGGGTGGTGGGTTCGCAGCTTGCGCCGTGCAGCGATTTCTTCCGGCGCCTGCGCTGGAGTCTGCGGAGAGGCTTGTTTCTGAGCGACCGCGGCTTAACGGCTGTGAATCGCGGACGTGCTGTGGCGGATTTCTGGATTTCGATGAGTGACTACCCTAAATATTCGTTTAAGATTTGTATAGATCGTGGGTTGATTTTATTTCGTAACTACACCCGTAAAGATCGACTTGCAGTTTTTTTATCATTCGTATAAATTTTTCTCCCCAATTTACCCTTTTAATGACACTCCTGAATGTAAAAAATGATAGTCGATCAGTTTAAATCAAAGACGTTGATTTATGGAATGGATGGTTAGATTTTGGTCTCTGTTCACTCACATATACCTGTTCAGCCTAGATCACTCCCCTATATATATATATATATATATATATATATATATAGGGTAGTGATCAGGTGAGAATAGGAGTTAATATGAGAAATATGAATAAATCTCGTGCGTCCATCTCATCAAATCGATGAACAGGATTCATTCTCAGCATATTGAAAAATGCGGCATTTTTGCCCCAATATCGTGCAGTTTTAGTCTTTAAAGGCTAAAACTGTAAAAATACTCAAACACAAACAACAACCTGCATTTTAAGCCCGATTTACTTCATTTTAGCCCAATTTACTTCATTTTTAGCCCGATTTACTTCATTTTTACATAAATATGAATTAAAAAAAATTAAACATCTTCTTCTTCAAAGCAACAACACGAGCGTAGTCTCTATAAAACTCAATACCAACATCAACAGTTCTTAAAACTATGCCCTTAAAATGCTTCATCTTATTAACACACTTTGGAATAAATGAACATGTAAGATACAAAAATGCACAAAGTTAACACTAAAGATGCACAATATAATAGAAAAAATGAACGTCGATCTGAATAAAACAAATTTTTTTAAACTATATTCATGCATAATTAACAACGTCGGGACCGAACACGAATGCGAAATCCAAAAACAAAGAAAAAAAATTTGATCGACAAAAGAAATATAAATCAATTCGAACAAAGAATGAATAAATGAACATGTAAGATACAAAAATGCACAAAGTTAACACTAAAGATGCACAATATAATAGAAAAAATGAACGTCGATCTGAATAAAACAAATTTTTTTAAACTATATTTATGCATAATTAACAATGTCGAGACCGAATACGAATGCGAAATCCAGAAACAAAGAAAAAAAATCTGATCGACAAAAGAAATATAAATCAATTCGAAGAAAGAAGGAAGAAGAAATCAAATCGCGCGAAGAAAGGAATAAAAAATCTAATGAGATACTATTTCAGATTTTAAAAAAAAAGCTAAAATTACAAAAATAACCTTAATTTTGCAAAACTGCAGGATAATCGAGGAAAACTGCACACGGAGTAAAATAGATCATGAGCGTTGAAATCACAAAATCAAAGGCTAAGATTTATTCTTATTTCTCATACTAAAAACTATTATCATATGATCACTACTCTATATATATATATATTTAAATAAATGCTTAAACTCTAAATTTTCAAATAAAAAATGTTTGACTGTTGTCTAGGTATTTGATAGAATTATGGACTGTACCCGAACTTGTAGTTGTAGGCTAAAAATCTCTTTGGTCGTATCAAATTTGATCCCAACAATTTTTATTAGGTGATTTTTTGAAATATATTGACATAGGCACAGTACATGGAAATCAATAAGAGATTATTTAGGTTTTTAAGTTATTCAAATTAGTTGACTTTATATTGTGTTTAAAAATAGTTTTGGTAGATTTGATATGCTATTACATGATATGGTGAAGTCATTCCAACCAAGATTCAATTCAAATATATGATTTGTGTGGTATATAGAATTAGTCTTCGTTAATAATATAACAACCACTACATTTGTCTGTTTCAAATACACTAGATTATGGGATAAAATTGTGGGAGGTAGAAATAGGTCATGCCAGGTTAGATTTTGGTTTAGTAGGATAACAGTTGTTATAACTGAAAAAAGCCTAAACCTTGTATGTTACTTATAATAGATTATTTTTAGGCTTAAACCTGGTCTTTTTAGTCAATTATGACAGATTCTTAGTTTATTAAAAATAGAGGTGGCCAATTCGAACCGGAACCACCCGAACTGACCCTGAACAGGCCCGGCGGTTCACGGTTCCGAACCAGAACCATCCCAAACGGTTCGAAATTGGAACCAGAACCTTGTTTGGACAGGTCGGTTCAGATTCCACCCCCTAACCGGAACCCCTAAAAAAAAATTATATAAAAAAATAAAAAATAAAAAACGGTTCCAAACCATTGAACCGGCAGGATAAAAATTTTTAAATTTGAAAATCGACAAATCAGAGAGCGTCACGTGTCGCCGAATAAAAAAATAAAATAAAAATATTCGTCGAATCGCCTGTTCCGAACCCGAACCGGAACCGGAACCATTTTTTCAAGGGCCGGTTCCGATTCCACCTTTTTGGAACCGCCGAAACGGCGGTTCCGAACCAAAACCGGCCCGTGGTCACCTCTAATTAAAAACATATTTGAGACTACTTTACAATTATTATTATTTTTATTTGTTAATTATATATACTAAAATAATTTCAATATCAAATATGTATAGTGATTTATATAATTCTATTATTAGGTAACAAATAAATATTTTTTATTTCTGAATTATAAAAATAATTTTAAATGATAAATATATTTACTTATTTATATAATGTATAATTATTTAAATATCTCGGCCTAATAGGCTTTGTATGCCTATTTTGAAATCTGAGTCAGAGCATGCTTATTAATTAAATAGACTTTATAAAAAATTCAAGGCCGACGTATTTAAAAATAAACTGACTTGATCTGCCCTGTAATAGACTAGGCCAAAATCGCCAGTTAGGTAGTCCACCCAAAAATAAAAGTTTTGAATCTAGATTAAACACCCAAGATAGGTAATTCAAAATGCTAAGTTTGAACAAGCCTACTATGAATGAATGATAAGCTAAAAAACCTTTGGCTATTGGATTTATAATTGTCCAAATTTATTGAACCAAAGTTTGGTCTGACTTTGTCTACCCCCACTATTCATTCTTGACCTAATTATTTTAGGGAACGAAAAAGAGACAATATATTGTGGAACCTCTTAAATATAGATCCTTAAACATTAGATTTGAATAATTAAGATGTCCTTCTGTTAAGATATTTTATATTTTTTGTATATTTTTTGTTGATAGATTTGTATATCTTTATAATTTTTTAGATTAAATACGTTTTTCTCCAATAAGTACTATATTTGTAATCTATTTTAATTGAGTGAAATACGAGATAAGTTTCTCTACATGGTATCAGCCTAACATTGACTAAAATCCTAATTATCGTCTCTTTTCTTCCTGTTCGCTTGCACGCCTCCTTCGATGGCTGCCCGTACAGACATCGACGATCTTCCACCTCTACCTCTCTCCACCATGATTCACATGGTAAACATTAAACTCACAACCGCTAACTACATGTTGTGGTACACCCAGATTGAACCGCTCTTTATTACTCAAAATTTCCAGCCTTTCATCGATGGCTCGACATCGTTGCCGCCACGTCTTCTACCCAACGCCGCAGGAGTTCCGACGTTGAATCCTGAATACTCGAAGTGGTATTCTCACGATCAAATCATCAAACTATTTATGGTTTTAACCTTGACCGAAGAATCGATGGCTATCATCATCGGTTGCAAGTCCTCGCGTGAAGTGTTGGTCCCGGATCAGAGTCGTGATAAGCAGCCTAAAGCTACTTAGCAAATGCAGCGGAATAAATAAAGTATCTTGCACTTAGTTTTCTTTCACAAATGTTTAAGCTCAAGGTAGGTGTTACGTTTGTTTCAGAGATATACTCTAGCAACTTGAGATTGCTAGGTTTTAAATCAAACAGTAGAAACAATAAAACAGTAAGAACACACAATATTTATAGTGGTTCGATCCTTAAAGATCTACGTCCACTCCTCAGTTGAACACTGAGAATTTCACTAAAAAGATATGGTCATGTACAAGGAATCGCCTATCTCCTGTAGCAGGTGGTGAGCTTTCGAGCCAGCCACTACAAGACTATCCTCCGTTACTTGGATCTTCTCGGTCGGCAACTACGGCTAAGTCAAGGGCGCATCTTCGTAAAAATTGTCTTTACTGCAATGGAAGCTTTATAATTCCTTCCAAACTTTCCTGGTTTCGGCAACAGCCCGTGGGAGTCAATCTCTTTTCAGAGATGTGACTGTTGTATGCTTCTTAGGATGGAAGTTATCCCAATGATTAGATTCTTGAGCAAAGTCAAGGAATCTCTTCAATGTAGTGTCATATATTCAATGAGGGGGACACTACGGTTCTTGAGAGCTTTGAATTCTTCTCTTTAAGGAGCTCTCAACTAACTACTCTCTTTTTGCTTTGTTCGCTTTGTAAAAAGTATCTCTTTCACTAAGTGTCTTTGCGAGTGTGAGCAGTGGTTCTTCTCTCTGTTTGGACTTCTCTTTTATATCTGGAGATTCAAACTTTGAATCTCCAGACCCGTTAGACACAACGGTCCTCCTTGTCCAAAAGAGCTTCTACTTTATCATCCTTTTCGACGTGGTACAATGCTTTATTACCTACTTCGGTAAAGCTTATCGTCCTTGGTTGTACCTTTGTCAGAACGGGCGTCTTAGCAAGTATTAGCAAGTGTTTGCTGGGTGTTCCTTTGCTTAGCATTTTATCGGAGAATGCTGGGAGCACTCTGCTAAGCCTTTTGATTGCTGAGCTCTTCTAGCAATCTGCTAAGTCTTTTGATTGCTGAGCTTTTCTAGCAATCTGGTAAGTACTAGCGAATGCTGACTCCTTCGACATTCTGCTATCATTTGATATTTTGTTTCCTGATTGTTATAGCTTCTAGCAATCTCCTGAGAAAATAGTGAATGCTAACCCCTTTAGCATTCTGCTAGATCTTTACTGCTGACTGTTGAACAAATACTCCTAGCAGTCTCTTCTTTCAGTATATGATTGCTAGCACTTTAGCAATTATTCTTCTTAGCACTTTGTCTACTAACTCCTCAGCAGTCACTTTGTCTGCTGGCGACTCTAGCATTTCTAATCTATTACAACTCGATAGACTTCCTAAACAGGACTTTACAAAAGAGTTGCTAGACTATGCTAGAATTCAGCAATGATCGACCAAACTAACTAAGCTTTGATTCAACAAAATTTTTACAATATGATCCTAAAGAGGGATTTACAATATAAATCAAAGAATATTTTCCTAACATGAAGTATGGACTGCCTTATATCGCGCGTACAATAGTCGTTCTAAGGCTCGCGAACTAAGTCTAAAGGACAATCTGCTATCCCTCAAACATGAAGATCTATCTGTCGTGGAGTACGGTTGTCGATACAAGACTATATACGATCGATTGGCTGCTATTGTATGTTCGCTTGAACCCTCCGACAAGTCACATTGGTTCATCCGTGGTTTAGGCGACTTTCACAGCCGCTCAACTAACGCAAGATCCTCTTCCTGATTTTGACACGTTGCTTGCCTGTTCTCAAAGTCATGAGCTTTCTAATCGTTCATCTACTGTGCTTCCGCAGCCCGCAGCATTTCATGCTGCACAGAAAGGTCGAGAGTTGACCGATAAAAATTCTTCTTTGAAGAATCGCGGTCGCAGCCAGAACAACCCTCACCAACGACAGAAGCCCTTGTGCTATTTTTGCAGAGAAATGACCACAACACCTTCGACTGCCCACATTGGTTCGATTAGAATTTCTCTCGCACCTCCAGGCCGTCTGCAAGCCTCGCAGAAGCTTCTCTCTGCCAATTGCAATGTCTCGCCAACCTCCACTTCATATTGGTATCTAGACACCGGTGCATCGGCTCATATTTCTTCGATGCGTCAACTTTAGAGGATGTCTCTGCTTATTCTGGTTCGGATCATGTCACAGTTGGTAATAGTGATCATCTTCGCATCACTCATACGAGTTCTCTTTATTTCGCTAACAAGTGATCACCCTGTCCATGTGTTATTTACTGATTCACAGTTCACGGTTCGGCACCGAACCACAGGGCAAATTCTCGCAACAAGCGTACATAGAAATGGACTCTACGTGCTCGAGTCCACTCTCATGGCGTTCACTGCCTATGCACGGAGTAAGTTACCAGTTTCTTCCTTCGATCTTTGGCATTCCCGTCTTGGACATTCAGCACCTGCCATCATCCATCTATTACGAAATTCTCAGTTGCTCTCTATTTCCCCTTCCCGTTCAAATTTTGGTCTATGTTCTTCTTGTCAGTTAGCTAAGAACAGTTATTTACCGTTTTCTGTTTCTAGTAAGCGTGCTACACATGTTCTAGAACTTATTCATTGTGACTTATGGGGCCCTCCTCAGTTACTTCGAAAGCTGGTTTTCGTTATTATGTGGATTTTATTGATGATTATTCTAGATTTTCTTGGTTTTATCCTCTCTATGCAAAGTCGGATTTCTTTGATGTCTTTGTGTGTTTTAAAGCGTTTATTGAAAACCAGTTCAACTGCAAGATCAAGAAGTTTCAAAGCGACAGCGGCACAAAATTTACAAATCATCACCTTCAAACCCTACTCCGCACTTCAGGTATTCATCATTTAGTTTCCTGTCCTTATACACCAACCCAAAACGGTCGTGCCAAAAGAAAACATCGTCACATCACTGAAATGGGACTCACCTTACTGTTCCATTCATCCGTCCCTCTATCCTTTTGGGTTGATGCTTTTAGCACTGCTGTTTACACCATAAATCGTCTTCCTGTCGTAACCTTACAACAAAAATCTCCTTTCGAAATCCTGTATGGACACAAACCATTCTATAAGTCTTTTCACCCCTTCAGTTGTAGAGTGTATCCGTGTCTTCGTGACCATAATAAAAGTAAGTTTCAGCCTCATAGCTTACCTTGTGTCTTCCTCGGCTATAGTTCTACTCATAAGGATTTCCGCTATCTTTGTTCGTCGACCTCTCATCTATATATTACCCGACATGCTATGTTTGATAAGTTGTGCTTTCCTTTTGCCAAAACTAGCTCTGAAACACCCTTCACACGACTGCACCTCTCCAAGTACTTCGATCGAGCACTTGCTCAATCTATCCCGGTCTCGTCTTCCTCCACCACACCATCAGCTCCTTCATCAACTCCGTGTCCCATCTACCCACCCGATTTCCCTATTCCACCTGATCCTATTTCCCCTCCTCTCACCGATGTGCCGCCCGTCGCTGATCCGCTGCATGACACGCCACCAGCTCCTTGCACACATGAAATGCGAACCCGTTCTTAGTCTAATATTTTCAAACCCAAATATCTGGTTGACGTATCTCTATTTTTTCAGCTTCTACAGCTCTTCTGGAACCTCATGGAATTAAATCGGCTTTAAAAGTCTCTGAACGGGTGCAGGCAATGCGTGAGAAAATGAATGCTCTTCATGCAAATAATACTTGGTTTCGGTTCCCAAACCTCTGAATACGAACATTGTGGGATCAAAGTGGGTATATAGTACTAAACTTCTTGCTCATGGCTCAGTTGATCGTTATAAAGCTCGTTTGGTTGCTCAGGGTTTTAGTCAAGTTCCTGGATATGATTTTACTCACACGTTTAGTCCTGTTGTTAAAGCCTCGACTAATCGAATTATCTTGTCTATTGGAGTGATGAACTCTTGGCCGCTCCATCAATTGGATGTAAAAAATGCATTCTTAAACGGCACGCTATCAGCACCGGTATTCATGGAGCAACCTCCGGGTCTCGTTGACTCCAATTATCCTTCTTATGTGTGTTATCTTCAGAAAGCAATCTACGGTCTTCGCCAAGCACCCTCGCCTGGTACCAACGGTTTCGTAATTTTTTTATCAGTCTTGGTTTTTGTTGCAGCTCCTCGAGTACTTTTCTATTTGTCTTTCACAAAGACTCGATCCTTCTCTATCTTCTGGTTTATGTTGACGAAATTATTATCATAGAAAATAACACGTCCGCTCTCTCTACGCTGATGGCTCGTCTAAACTCAGAATTCTCCACCAAAAATCTTGGTCGACTTGGGTACTTTCTCGGCTTGGAAGCATATTATCCTTCTGATCGCCTATTTCTCTGTCAAATAAAATATGCCCTCGATATATTGAAGCGCTCAGATATGCTACATGCAAAGCCGGTTTCAACTCCCTTACCGCCAGCAGTTACTTTCTCGAATGATGGAGCTCCTTTTGAGGATCTTACCCTTTATCGTTCACTTGTTGGTGCACTTCAATATTTAACCATCTCACGGCCCGATCTTGTTTACTCGGTGAATACAATGAGCCAATTCCAGCAACAACCTACTGTCGCCCATTTTGCTGTAGTAAAACGAATGCTCTGTTACGTGAAAGGCACTATGGATTTTGGTTTGTCCTTCACTCGCGGACCGTCAAGTCTAGTTGGATACTCTGATGCCGACTGGGCGCGATGCACTGATACTCGACGATCCACCTATGGTTATTCGATTTATTTGGGGCCGAACCTTATTTCCTGGAGCGCAAAGAAGCAACCCACTGTATCTAGGTCCAGCTGCAAATCGAAGTATCGCGCCATTGCAAATACTGCCTCCGAAATCCATTGGGTTTCCAATGTCCTACGTGATCTTCATATTGCTATTCCCTCGCCACCGGTCATCTATTCGGACAACTCCAGTGCCTTGTTCCTCACTCAGAATCCCGTCTCTCACAAACGGTCTAAACACATTGACATAGACTATCATTTTGTACAAGAGTTGGTTGATTCGAAGCAACTGATCACGCGATTTGTCCCATCCGAAGATCAAGTAGCCGACATATTTACAAAGAGCTTGTCGCGGAAATTGTTTGAAGAATTTCGATCCAAGCTTCGACTATCCTCGTCTTCGCTTGCAGGGGGTGTTAAGATATTTTATATCTTTTGTAGATATATTTGTATATCTTTATAATTTCTTAGATTAGATACGTTTTTCTCTTCTATAAGTACAATATTTGTAATCTATTTTCATTGAGTGAAATACGAGATAAGTTTCTATATACCTTCCAAACCTAATTATTTTCCAACTTTGTAAAATCGCAAAGGAAAAAACTATGAATTTTACTCAAATATATCGATTAACTATGAAATTTATCCCAGTTTTTTCTGTTACGAAATTATACCACAACGTTTGACAAATTAGGAAAACTCACCATATTTTTGAATTTTACTATAATATTTATTAGTTAAAAATATCCTAGGTGATTGACGAGATTAAAAATACGCTTCCACATTATTAATATTTATTAATTCATAACTATAATTTGTGTGTTTTATAACGTGACTCAACATATTTTTAATTGCACCAATTACCTAGGATATTTTTAACTATTAAAAATAAAAATTAGGGAAAAATTCCATAATATGAAAATGTCAAGGTAAAATTTTCTAATATGTTAAATATGGAGATATAATTTCCTAACATAAAAATTAAAGTAAATAAAATCCATAGTTTTTCCATTTTTCTTAAATGGGCGTTTCACTCAAATTCATTATTCCCAAACTTTACAAAAAATATAAAATAGAAAAAATACATTTTATCCAACTTCCTGTCGTAAAATCTTACCTACGGCTACAAATCCTTAACTATCTGGGAAAACACCCTTCACGTCAGAAAAAATAAAAATATACACAAAAAAAAAAAAAAAAAGTTTTTACAGCGTTAATCTGGATGAAAAAAAGAAAAAACTTTACAAACAAACTTGTTTACAAATCGACGGCGGTTTTTATACGACAATGAATTGACAGAATTACCCATGCCATCACTCCGGTATGCTATTCAGAGCAGGCCTCCACGGCCGGCGGTCCACTTCATAGCCGTCGCCGGCGCCCATCAGCTGCGCCAAAACCTGCTGCAGCGACAGACCCTCCACGTCGGCTTCTTTCAGCACTTTCTCCAATTCTTTCTTCGAGATTTTGATCTTCACCTCCGTCCCCGCCAAATCGTGCATGCACTCCTTTGACTTCAGCAGCCCTTCTTCGTCCTGCCGGGTCTCGTCGTGACCCGACCCGAATGAGCCCCAGTCGTCGCCGCCCCATTCCACGGACGATTCTTTCCTCACGCAGTTTCCCATGCTGTGTTGTTGTATGTAATAATATGTATGTATTGTATAATTTGTGAAGATGAGGAGAGAGAGAGAGAGAGAGAGAGAGAGAGGAAGATTTTGGTGGATGAGAGATTTGGGTGATTTATAAGAGGGGGGCGGGTATTGGGGGTTGTTCGATGTGGGGCCGCTCCACCTATTTCGGGTTGGCTCAAGCCTCATTAGGTGGCGCCACCGTCACCTCGGTTGTTCAACTATCGGCGGCTCATCATATCAGCTCCGTTGCCATTTTTTATTAATTATTCTTTTACATTAATTTAAACTTGTACAAAATTTTAAGTGAAGTTTCACAAATAATCACTCTTATAAAAACATGAGGATATAACCAAAATGTTTTGACCAATATTTGAATGGAGTTAAAATTTCAATTATACCCTCCTATGTATTTATTTTCTATTTATTTTAATTTAATTCCGTTAACACGATTTGAAATCCTGTAACAGGAATTTTGGTATCAGAGCTATATGATACATTTTATTTGGAATGACACTACTAAGAGAAGAAATTTTGAAAATTCAAAATAATATAAAATTAATAAAGGAATTAATAAAATTTTATAAAATAGAAAATGAAATATACGAAGTATTTCGATTAGAAATTTTATTAGAAAAACTAGAAAAACAACTCAGAATTTTAATAACTGCATGACAGAAGGGAATTCAAAAGTATCTAATTTAATATTAACATTAAAGAAAAATTAAAGAAAATCAAAAAGAATTATTAGACTCGATAGATCGAATAAAGAAAACAAAAATACGAAAATATAAATACCAAGATTTAATAAATTTCTTAAAAGAACAAGGAGAATTAGATAATGAAGAAATATTAACAGGAAAAGAAAAATGTCTTAAATGTAAAGAGGCATTAGAATTAATACAAGAATTAGTAACAAAAGGGACAACTATAAAATTAATAAATGAACCTATAAATTTAACAAATAAATGGATACCACCAATTCGAAGATAAACGAAATAGAAAAATTAGCAAAATTAATAGACAAATTACAATTACAAGATTTAAAAGTTGCAAGAATTGATGAAGAAGATGCTCAAGGTAACATATATGAAATAGATAGTGATGATGAAAATCCAACATTAAATATGAAAGAAGATGAAGAAAAACGTAAAAAAGAAGATTATAAAAAGAGACAAGAAGATGCTTCTACAAGCAATGAAACACGACCAAATTAATACGAAAAAAGTTTTGTTGATTATATGTATAAAAATGATTATACATATACAACAGGAAAATACAAAAAGAATATTCCACCATCATACATTCAGAAAGAAAGAAGTATAAGTAGTGGAGTATTAAACATAGATTGTGCATCAAATGCATCAAGTTTAATTATGTTATGGATAAATCAATTCCAAATGATAGTCCAAACTGATGATGATACAATTAGCAAATTACCACTAGAAGACTTTTTAACATATATAATGTATAAAACTACAGGACAATTATCAGACTGGTTACATACAACGCCATCTAATTATAGTAACTATGCTAAACAAGATATATCAAAAGAAGCTAAATTTGACCTTCTAAAACAATTAACCAAAGAAATATTTGCAGAATTTTTGGGGATGAAACAGAAACAGCACGAGAATTTGAAAAATCACATATTATAAAAATACTAAGTAATATGAATCTCTGTGACCCATGTTTTATAGAAAATTTCTTTTGCCAAATAAAAGAATTATTATAAAACATCAGATAGAACTGGCCTATTAGATATAGTAAAAAGTAAACTACCACCAGCAATGTTACAATATATAAATATACAATTAACAAACCCAGCAAAAACTAAAACAAAAGAAACATTAGGATTAATAGAAAAATATGCATTAGAATATAGAGATGATTTGTGTATGAGAAAAACCGAAGAAAAATATTTAGAAAAAATAAATATACGATGTTGTAAACAACTTGAAACATTTCCACATCACTATGGATGTAAACCAGAAAGAAAGAGAAGATATGAAAAACAATATTACCCTCGATATAAAAAATATAGAACATTTAAAAAACCATAGAAACAAAAATATCAGAGGAGGTATAGAAAATACGATAATAAAAATACAAGAAATAAGAAAAATTCAAAAGAAAAAAAGACATGTAGATGCTGGAAATGTCAAGAATTTGGCCATTATGCTAATGAATGTCCAAAGAAAAACTTGTATAAAGAAAATAAAATAAAACTTCTATAGAACTTATAGAAGACATATACGAAGAAGGCGAAGAAATGAATTTCGATACATATAGCGTAGAATCTGAATCTGAAAGTTCCAGCTATACAGAAAGTAGTGATGAGCAAGAATAGTACATTTATAAAAGTAAAACTATTTAATAAATATACTTTTGTTTATATAGATACTGGAGCAACTATATGCCTTGCACAAGAAAGAATGTTACCAGCAAAATATTGGTCAACAATAGAAAAACCAATACAAGTAAGAATTGCTAATAATAAAATTATCCAAATAAATGATAGAGCAAAAGATCTTGTAATACTAATTGAAGGAAGAAAATTCCCTCTAGACACCTTATACAAACAAGATACAGGAGTACCATTAATACTAGGAAACAATTTTTTTAAAAAATATTACCCTTTTATTCAAGAAATTGATAGAGTAAAATTACGTTGTCCAGCAATGGAAAACCAACGTAGACATTTAGTTACAACAAAAATATATACTACACTTTCTTTTTTACAAGGAAAGATTATCCATGAACTTAAAAATCAATTAATTTTGTACATTCACGAAGAAATCGAAATAAAAGTCTTGAGAATCTTCGACGAAATAAGCAGTCAAGATCCTTTAGACCCTATTAAATATACAAATACAATGGAAGTTAGGATAGAATTAATAGATCCCAATAAAGAAGTAAATGTACCTAATAGAATTCCATTTACAGAAAGAGATGTCGCAGAATTTAAAGAAGAAACAGAAAAATTATTAGAAAAGGGAATTATAGAACCAAGCATAAGTCCACATAGTGCACTAGCATTCTATGTTGAAAATCATAATGAATTAAAACAGGGAAAAAGAAGAATTGTTATAAATTATAAAGAAATGAAGAAAGCCACTAGAGGAGATGCATACAAATTACCTAGGCAAGATTATATTTTTAATAAAATTAAAAAGGCAGAATGGTTCACAACCCTTGATGCAAAATCAGGATATTGGCAGTTACGATTGCATAAGGATACTAAACCTTTAACAGCATTTAGTTGTCCACCACAAAATCAATATCAATTTACAGTTATGCCATTTGGATTAAAACAGACACTTAGTATCTATCAACGATTTATGGATAGTAATCTTAAAGGGTTTGAATCTATAAGTCTGGCATATATAGACGATATTATAATTTTTACTTTAGGAACAAGAAAACATCATTTAAATCAAGTTGCAAAGATTCTATTACAACTAAAAGAAAAAGGAGTAATTCTAAGTAAAGAAAAAGCAAAAATAGAATTAGAAGAAGTAGAATTCCTAGGAATGAAGATTTTAAAAGGGGGATACATAGAACCACAAAAACATTTATTAGAAAAAATTAATAAATTTCCATATAAATTAGAAAATAGAAATCAAATACAACGATTTCTTGGATGTTTAACCTACATTGGTGAAAAAGGTTTTATAAAACAACTTTCAAAAGAACGAGCATTACTACAAGAAATGATATTAGAAAAGATTCCATGGAAATAGACAATTAGTGCAACACAAGCTGTAAAAGCTTTAAAAGAGTTATGCAAAAATCTTCCAAAATTATATCTACTAAAACCAAACGATTTACTCATTTTAAATACTGACGCAAGTCAAGATACTTGGGGAGCAGTCCTTCAAGCAATCCCAAGTGTTTATAATGATTTTAAAATATTTATCACAAACAATAAACCATCTGAAGTAAAAACATTTTAAAAACAATTTCAGAATATATTATTAACGAAATGGGCATCAGGAACATTTAAACCAGCTGAGAAAAATTATACGGTCCATGAAAAAGAAACACTTGCATTTATAAAAGCTTTACGAAAATTCAAATTAGACTTACAACCAATAAAATTTATATATCAAACGGACAGTTCTTATACAAAATACTTTACAAAATACAAGATAAAAGAATCGTATAATAAAGGACGATTGCTTAGATGGAGCCATGAAGCTCAACAATACGATTTCTTATCTTTATACATTTCAGGCAAAGAAAACAATCTAGCAGATACATTAACAAGAGAATGGAAGGAGTACGATCCATCCTGAAAACAGAAAGAGAAAGATTATTAGAAAAAAGCAAAACAACTTCGTCTGCAAGCACAACAATTACAAAAAGAAGCAAGCCAAGCAGATAAAGAAGCACAGGCAATAGAATTAATGCTTAATTCATCCAGTGACAAATCAACCGAAGATTTTCCAGCAGCAACAATCAAGGATAAATCAACGACAGAAGAACAGGCAACTGGTGGATCTCGATCTAAAGAAAAATTTGATGAAGAAGAAAGAGCTAAAGCATACTATGTTATTTTTAATGGCTTAAACACAAGAATATATGATGACTGGAGCAAAGCAGCGATCTTCATCAACAACCAAAGCAGCATCATCTACAAAAAATACCCTAGCCTATAGGAAGCAAAAAATGCACTAACAGAGTACCGAAGCACTTATGCAGCAAAAGCAGCAATGCCAGGACAACCACTTCAATCAAGAATGGCAAGTCTAGGGTGAATCCCTAATAACAAACCACTAACAATAAATTATATCCCTACTGAACAAGAACGGGAAGAACTAACAAAACTAACCAAAGTAATTTTTTATCAAGAATATAATTTCTTGATTAACTAGACAACGACAGACAAACTCTCAAGCATATACCCTATTGAAGGCACATTTGAAGGGCCCAAGACAATCGTTTTACCTGAAGCAGATCCAATTAAGACATATATGATGTTCCAAGGCGGACTCATAAGTACAATTTACTTCAGAAACATGGATATATTTCGATACTTTCCAAACTATATGAAGAAGGCTATCCAGCAATATCATTCAGGAGTAATAAACCAAAGAGAAGGATTCTTAAAGATATTTGCAACATACCCACTATTCTTTGAAGAAGGAGAACAAGCAGGACAAGTCAGACAAACAACTATACAACTATGCCAGATAGGAGTAAGCAATCAGAACTACCCAACTATTTGAGAAACAAAGCACGAAGATATCATACAGCAATTCTTAAATAATTATGTTCTGATACTACTACGGGGAATTAAGATCAGGGCACGAACAAATTATATCTCAAAATCAGTAATTATATGGAGCATACAAGCACGAGAAAAGAAGTTGACAGTCAAAGTCAAAAATATATAGAGAAATTCTTAAGAGATCTACAAGCTATTGATTTTGAATACACCCCAGAAATAAAACAAGAAATTTGTACCAGACTGGTGGAAGAATTTCCTAGAGATCATGCCTGTAGCATTTGTACACCAAGCACCGACGGCGATGCAGACTTTGAGACAATAGAAGAAAAAAAGATGTGAAAAAACATCACCATTTCTGTCCTTTTGTTTCTTTCCTTTTGAAACTACTATGTAAATTATTAGATTCTACTGTGTAGTGGTACCCCTCCAAGGGTACTTATGTAAAAGGCAGACCTTTCGTCGCCTATAAATAATGTGGCTCTCATTAGGAGAGGACACACTCTATCTTGTAATTTATCTTTCATATATGATAAGTTTCTTTCTCTACATATGATCTCTGGCGGATCTGAAAAAGGCTACAGCGAAGAAGCTATTTTGCCAAATTGATCTTGAGATCTTGAAGAAGAAACATTTCAGGTATGAAATCACAAAACTCTTTTACAAAGTTCAACATATCAAGCATGAAATGTCAAAGTGGCAACCTATATCGCTGTGACAACATATAGCAGGCCCGACAGAGTAATAAATGATATGAAGAACATAGAAGTTAAATTAGATCATAATAATTATAATCAATATCATATACTAACAAGTATAAATAAAAAATTAGTTGTTGCATTAATAGACACAGGATCTTGTACAAGTTTTATAAGTGAAGATCTAGCAACAAAAATTTATGATTTATATCCAGAAGTAACATATATTACTCTCGAAGGAACTCCAGTACGAAACACTAAATATACATCTGTTAATATTATTTTTAGTAAAACACTTTCAGTAAAAATAGAAATACCAATTGATGGAAGATCTAAACAAGAACAAAAAGAAATAATATTAGGGATAGATTTTCTAGAAAACTTTAATTATAAAATAAAAAGTATAGAATTAATACTAAAAATACAAGGTGAAAAATTTAAAATCTCACGAATAAATTTATATAAAGAAAACATTAAACAATTACTATGAATATCTTTGAAAAAGGAGAAAACTCGAGGCAAGAGCAAGAAGATAAAGAAAATATAAAAGAAATAATAAAAACAGAATCAATTGGAGAATATTTGTCTGATATAATATTCGATAAAAAAATAATAAATAAAGTACGGAAAAAAGGAGAATTAACACTTAATTCCAAAGAAAGTATAGAAATCCCAACATTTAATAAAAGAATATCAAATATATTAAATCGAGAAAATATAGTTTACTATGGATTAATGAGTGGAGAATCATTAGTACACATGAATCAAGCAAATTATGAATTCCAAGCATACATAATGAATAAAGAAAAAATAGAAAAAATACCTAAAAGATATCAGAAGAAATTAGGATACATACATATTGGAATAATACAAATAATACTAAAATCTACTTATTTCACAGGAATAGATTCACCCGTACAATAACAAATTGTTGACAATAGAATTATGAAGAAAAAGAAAAAATTATAGGAGAAATAGATGGCAATCTAGGTTTTGACATCATTAAATTCAATGTTGCATTACAATATGGAATTCCTTTCCAAACACAAACCTTTAGTGATGCAATTGGAGTCAGATGCAATTTCGAGAAAAAAGATTTAATGAAATCCTTAGACATACCATTTACTGTAAGTTACAAAGTATCTTATGCATTAACCAATAGTAATTTGAGTATAATTTTTCAACATAGAGATAGAATATATACAGACGAACTATTAAGTTCTACAAGTACTGTAATAAGAAAAGATAATAGCCTACAAAAATTCATTCAACGAAGTTCATCCCAAAGAGTTCAAAATAACACACTAATATCTAAAAATATTATAGAACAATCAAGAGCTAGTACAAGTAATATAAATCATTAAATGGATTGAACCACTAAAAAGACAAACATTACATTCAGATAATCAAATTACACAACTAAATAAACAAATACAAGAATTACAAAAAGTAGTTACAGAAATAAATGATAAAATATAATGTTTCTATTAATTAAACTATGCCTAGCCTATCTCTTTTACGTATTATATGGAAATATTAAAAATGAAAATTAAACAAATACATAAATATTTAAAAATTATAATAAATAAAAGAGAAATAATTGAAGGGTATTTATGGAAGTAAATTTAATGAAAAGACATTTTGGCTATTTTTGGAGTTTTTCGATGGCTATTTCTTAAACTATCTATAACCAAATGGCTAGAATAGATTTTTGCTCAATAAATATACTAATTACGTCCCATTACATTAGTCCTTTTTGGTTTCGGTACAGTAACCAATGTTTATGAGTATAGTGAAATTAATATTTTATTAATGTTGATGAGATTTTTTTCCATTTTTGGAAAGAGACTAATCTGGTGGACAGACGAAAATGAATACATGGACTAATCTAACGGGACGAATGGAGTATTTAAAAAATTCAAACTCGTGACCTTTTCATTATAGATAAAATACTTTAATCATTCCATCCCAAATAAAAGACACATTTTTTTTTGCATCTTCACCGTCTTTTCTATTAATTATTTTCACACTAATTTAAACTCACATCACCAGCATATCTACATATATAAAAGCTAGGGGGCTGTCATAATTTTTTCTAAAATTTTTATAGTATTGATTTGATATTTTATAAAATAGTCACGTCTTAAAGAAGAAAAAATGAACAAGAATAAAGAAAAATATGATATAAAGGTTGAAGTTAAGGTGGAAGCAACAAAGAAAAAATTCAAACTCACCCTACGAAAGTTTTCTGAATCCACCACTGTCTCACACACACAAAAGTTACTTAAAGAGCTCGAACTTATGAACTCTTGATCATAAATAAAATACTTCTAGTACTCCACCCCAAATAAAGAACATTTCTTCTTGCATCTTTGTATTTGATGACACCGCAATAATTTTTCTTTTAAAATTAGAGCCCATTGGTTAGAAAATATAGTTGATATTGCTTGAATTCACTATTAATTTATTTTATAATCACTGCATTTTAAAATTTGAAACGCAACATATGCTGCAGTCTATATTTATTAAAATAACATATGAGGGTGTAATAGTAAATTTACATTTATATTAATAATTTATTAATTGAACATTAAATCTATTTATTATCCAGTGATAATTATTATACTTAATTATAATATATGAATAATTTTATGATCATTAATTTAAGAAAAAATATCTATAAATTATGTGCAAATTCACATTAAAAATGATATTGAAATAATCTAAATTTTATTGTTCATAATATTTATTAAAAAGTTTAAGAAAATAAAAATTATTTTACTTAATTCATGTCTCAATTAATCTTATGTTGTTTTATCATATATTTTTAGAGTAATTTTAAATCAAATATGAAAATACGATAAAAAGACAAAAAATTTGTTATTTTAATATATTAAAATAAAAATATATTAGAATCTAAAATTGTACAGTAAAAATGAAAGATAAAAAAAATTAGAATATTGTAATAGCTTTAAAGTAAAATAGAATAATAAATTATTTTAGATGGCCGGATTATAGTTTAAATTATGATGTCACAATATAGCTAAAATAAATTAAAATGTGAAATACTATTATTGCAAAATTATTATTATGTCACACTATGTTGTAAAATAAAAATAATTTTAAAATTATTAGAATATCACACTACGAAAATTAAATAAAACAAGAAATAATGTTTATACATTACACTTCAATATATATATATATATATATATATATATATATATATATA
>JAPKLW010000475.1:205789-253730 GCA_026898455.1 Plectranthus barbatus
ATTATACATCGTTCCAATAAGAGAAAGATATAATAAAATTAAACTAAAGAAAAGCTAATTCAAATAGGTTGTAAAGTAAATCTGATTTGTTTGATGTGTGATGAAGTTGTTGAAACAACATAACATTCCTTATTTTACAGGAAACAAGTGTAAAAAATTTAGTTGTTGATTCATAGGTTGTTTGTCTCTGCTTCGACTTAAAAATAATCAATTAAATTAATTGCAAAACTATAGTGATATACCTTAGACTTGAATATATATGTTTATTTTTGTTGTATTGAAAATTAAAAAAATTTGATATGCGTGTAAATTTGAGAATACTTATTTCAACGTTAAACAAATTATTTAAAAATACGTAATTAATGAAGGGATAAGGTGAACAACGAAAATATTATCACATAAAAGAAAATGGAGAGAATAAAAAAATGAATTAAGTCGAAAATATAAGAATTAAAACATAATAATTATGTTATAATAAACAAAGATAATACATGAACTTCGTACCAAGAAACACAAATGATAAGATTATTTTGACTTGAAAAGTTGAACTAATGAAAACAAAAATAATTTAATGTTGGAACTAATCAATTGAAAGTATAAAATTAAATATAATATATATACACTATATATGTAAATTATTTGTGTTATCATATAATGTTAGTTTACGCATTTTAAATATTTATATTTTTTTCTATAAATAAAAGATATATATTTAATATTAAAAAATAACGAATTAAAATTTCCACACATCACGTGATTGCAATACTAGTTTAATAATGATAAAAGTGCCAGCATTAAACAAACACACACGTTCTTGCTCTAGAAATTGGCTAAGTTCTTGATTGGGATGTGAGTGATTAATTAATATATTATATATATTAAAAATTTATTGCATATGGAAAATTTAGATAGGTGTAAGTTTTACGTATTTTATAACTGAGATTTTAGAAAATCAAATTAATAGAAATTATTAAATTTCATATATATCTAAAGACAATTGCCCACTTACTAAGATACGTCCTTCGAAATTGCATCGCACTCAAAATGTCTACAAAACCTATATTTAGCCTTTCGTGTGAGTTGCCATTCTTTGAAGTCTTTCCTTTTCTTGAAAATTGAAAAATAAAAAGTCAATTATAAGTATGAGTTGTCAGTCTTAGAAAGTTTATATAATCCTTTTTCTAACTTATCCATTATATAATCCTTTTTCAAACTTATCCATATATATATATATATATATATATATAAAGTAGTGATCATATAATAATAGATTTTCTCATATTAAATGAGAATGAATCTGGGCTGTTTAATTTTCTAGATCGACGCACCAGATCTTCCAATTCCTTTAATTAATTCGCGCGTGATTATTAAAAAAAGGGTAAGATAGTAATTGTTGTTTTAATTTTGGTAACCGTCTTCTCTATTTTAGATCTAAACACTCTCTCTCTCTTAATTTTTTCTTTCCTCCCATTATAATCAAACGATTATATTTTTCTCGATTCATATCTATTTTTTATGAATCATATATCAAATTAAGCGTATTCTTACGATGATTCATATGATATCCATATTGAATATGTTAAATTTAGAAGATTCGCACGAAAATCTTGATTTTATATTCAGCTGGTATATGTTCTTCATTATATTTACGTTCAGGATAAAAATTGCATCAATTACGTATAAAAAATGTTCCCAAATATTTGCATTTTTTGCATCAAATGATGCATTATTAACTTGAATAAGATGCATTTTTATTCTAAAGCATATGCATTTTGTATTCATATTGAGTGCATTTTTTGTATTGATTATATGCTGCAGTTTTATCCCTAAAATATTGCATTTTTTTACATTGAGCGTTTGCATATTATGTTTTATGAACTGCACGAAATGAAATTCTTGAATATAAAAATGTTCCCAAAATTTGCATTTTTTTGCATCAAATGATGCATCATTAACTTGAATAAGATGCATTTTTATTCTAAAGCATATGCATTTTTGTATTCATATTGAGTGCATTTTTTGCATTGATTATATGCCGCAGTTTTATGCCCAAAATATTGCATTTTTTACATCGAATGTAAGCGTATTATGTTTTATGAATTGCACGAAATAAAATTCTTGAATATATATTTTTTACATTTTTGCCCTTTTTTGCATTGAGTATGTGCAAAATATGCACCGAAAATTGGACGGGATTTGTTTGATCTGAGCCGTAATTTAATGGCTCAGATTTTTTTGCATTTAGCAAGGGAAATCCTATTATCACCTAATCACTACCCTATATAAAGAGCAAAAATGTAAAAAATATATATTCAAGAATTTCATTTCGTGCAATTCATAAAACATAATATGCATACATTCAATGTAAAAAATGCAATATTTTAGGCATAAAACTACAACATATAATCAATGCAAAAAATGCATCTTATTCAAGTTAAGAATGCATCATTTGATGCAAAGAAATGCAGATATTTGGGAACAATTTTTATGCGTAATTGATGCATTTTTTATCGTGAACGTAAATATAATGAAGAACATATACCAACTGAATATAAAATCATGATTTTTGTGCGAATCTTCTAAATTTAACATATTCAATATGGATATCATATGAATCGTCGTAAAAATACGTTTAATTTGATATATGATTCGTAAAAAATAAATGTGAATCGAGAAAGATATAATCGTTTGATTATAATGGGAGGAAAGAGAAAATTAGGAGAGAGAATGTTTAGATCTAACCAGTGCAGCCTCGGGAAACTGCTGCGAGTGTCGTGGCCGTGGGCCCAAAACCACAGCGTCTTATAGGGACAGTTCGGGTTCTATCCCATTTTTATTGGGCCATCTGGTTAGCCCCAATGAACTCTTTTAGTTCGAGTATAGGGGGTCTTGGAGCGGGTGTGATGCGTGCCACGACCCTTTCATAGTACTGGGGGTACTCATTGAAGTACCTGATAAGTTAGTATTTTTACCAACTTATCTCTTTGTTCTTTGACTGAATGGGTGATGTTTAGATTGTTTTACGTGTCTTTTTGTGCATGGATTGGCTTTTGTACTCGTAATGTCGTGATTGGTGAATTATGCAGGTTTTTAGTCGGAAATAAGGAAGAATCTGGAATTGCTCGAAGTTCCAGGCCCACGTCGATCGACGCAGGCGTTCGAGAGGATGATCGACGAAGAGGATTGAAGGGAGATCGATGCAAGATGCGAAGACCAGGTCCACGTCGATCGACGCAGGTCCTTCAAGGCCGTCAAGGTCGTCGATCGACGCGGCATCGGGAATTCCTAATCTGCTCCTGATTTGAAGATAGAGACATATCTAATCCTAGATACTGTTTGATACATCTATCACTACTATAAAAGGTCATGTAACATTCGAAAATTAGTGTGGAAATCGGTGGAGAATTTAGAGTTGAAGATTTTAGAGATTTCCAAGAGCTTTTTAGGTTTTATGATTGAAGACAGGTTTTTGTGGGAAGACATCTACACCCAAGTTTTATGCAATTCATGTTTTTCTTTATCTCTGATAATTCTATTCATGAATATGTGTAACTAAATTCCTTCTCAGATTCTAGGGTTTCGAACTATCAATGTATGCATGTTTGGTTAATTGAATTATTTTCCCTTTCCTATCGTAGTTTGTAAAATCTGTGCTTATTCATAATTCTGAGTTTACTGGCCACATCTTAGGATTAATTAGTTGAGAGCTTGAGACGTAGCTGTAATAGTTTTCAATGGAAAGAATTTTCACAATATAATTTAATTTCTTTTTTGAGCAGAAGGAGATAGATTATAGGAATAAATCTGTTGATTTTTGGAGTTAATTAATTCATCTTGAGACCGAGCGGAGATAGGTAATTGACTAATCTACTTTATGAATTGTCCAACAAAGAAGTTCATAATACCTTTCTGATGTTTCACTACGAAGAGGAATTAAATTGGGAATTAATCAATTCATTCATACATGTCATACTTGATAGGTAGATATCCCTGGAATCTGTACTTCTCATATCTGCTTCATTAAAAGTCTTTTATTTTCCAGTTTAATTTTAATTTGCGAAATTAGTTTGAAACAAAACCCAAAGTTTATTTTCTTTCATAACCAGTATTTTGAGAACCTATGTTTTAGTATTTAAGATTTTTCATTATTTCTTCCCCATGGGATTCGATAATTTATTTGTCGCTTTATTATTAGCTTTGCTAAGTCGCTATTAAAATAATTGTGCGATCAAATTTCGGCGTCGTTGCCGGGGAAAGAATAGAAATAATCTTACTATTAATTCTGTGATCGAAATACTGATTTAGGTTGTAATTTTCGTACTTTTATTTGAATTTTCGTGAGTTTTTGTTGTTTACGTCGATCGACGTGTGTTTTGCGTCGATCGACGCAACAATTGTGTCTCCGTCGATCGACGCCAATTCTCCGTCGATCGACGCCTTTGTTTTTTTTAGAATTTCAGTTTTCGTTCTTAGTTTGTTTCGGTTTATTTCCAGTTTTATTTCACTACTTCCTTTGGTGTACAGGTAGTGCATGAGTACAAGAGATAAAGGAAAGGACCCGCTCTACTATTACCCGGACATTGAAGCCACGTGTAGAAAAATTCGAAGAAATAAGCGTGCCCAAGAAAGTTCGACTGATCAAAAAATGGCAGACAACGGACCACCGCCGGACCATGTGCCGCAGCCGGTCGTCCAACCAGAGCCGATCGACCAGCAACCACCTCCACAGATGCTGACTCTGGAGGAGCAAACAACACTATTTCAAGAAGTCCAAGCCATGAGGGCACAACTCCAACAGCTGAATCTCGAAAGGAACAATCGGAATAACCGACACTTTCGCCGCAACCCACTCTTTGAAGACATTCCATGGGACGAAGATGAAGAAGATCAGGATCCACCCGAGGAATCAGATGAGGATGAGGAAGAAGGAGCTATGCAAGAGCGGTATCGACCTCAGTTCAGAGAGAAAGACTTCAGGATTTGCATCAACGCCAACAACTTCGAGCTGAAAACCAGATTGGTGCAACAAAATCAATTCGGCGGAAAAGCGACTGAGGATCCATATGCACATCTAGACAAATTTTCTGATGCTCTGCAATACTGTCAAAATCGGAGGGGTCAACAAGAGTGTCATCCGAATGCGTCTGTTTGTATTCTCTCTGCGAGATAAGGCACAGTCTTGGTTCACTGCACTGGACAAAGAAAGCATCCGAACATGGACGGAATTACGAAATGAGTTTCTGGAAAACTTCTTTCCTCCGAACGTGATCAGACAGAGAAGGAAGGAGATAATCCGGTTTGCTCAAAGACCAGATGAAGGCTTCCATGAAGCGTGGGAGCGCTACAAGGAGTTACTGAGATCTTGCCCAGGACATGACCTACCTCCGAGCGAGCAAGTAGAAGCATTCTATGAAGGGCTCAATGAGAGGACCATTTAGTTGGTGGATACCACACTTGGTGACACCATCATGACGAAAAGTGGGAAGAAGGCCATGGAATTTTTCCAAAAGATGGCCAACAACAATCAACGTTGGTCCTCGAGTCGAACTCATCCTATGAAGGTTGTGGAGAAAGTAGTGGTGAAAAAGGCCGCAGAAGAACATGATTGGGCAGCCGAGGTGAAGAAGTTGCGAGAGGAATTCGCTGCACTAAAATTAGAAAAGGCAGTTGCTGTAATAGAGCCGGTGCAAGCTCCACTGGAAGGAGATTGTGCCGATGTGAATTTTGTTCAAAGGGGCGGTTATCAAAACAATTACCGTGGAGGATATCAGTAGCATAATCAACCCTACAACTACAATCATGCTAGGAATCATCCGGGATTTTCCTATGCTAACCCTCAAGCTGCAGAGCAGCCACCACCTGGATTTGCGGTGCAAGACGGAGTAGTGGTGGAGAAGAAGAAGCCAAATCTCGAGGAGATATTGGCTAAGTTCATGCAAGGGTCTACTGACAAAGTTACCAAATTGGAGCAAGAAATCTCAGGCGTAAATACTAAAGTGGATCAGGTGCAGAAGCATGTGCAAATTATAGAAAACCAAGTCAGCCAGATTGCCGATGACCTCGAAACTCAACACAAGCCGAGACAACTTCCGAGCAACACTCAGGTTAACCCCAAGAATCAGAATCAGAGGAACCAAGTGAATGCCATCACTCTGAGAGGGGGAAAATCGTATGAAGGGCCAAAGCAGGCATGGGAAGATACCCGGGAGGATGAAGAAGCCGAGCAGGTCGAAGGAGCCATCGCAGACGCAGCCCCGTCGATCGACGTAGATCCTGCGTCGATCGACGCAGCTTCAAAAGCACCGTCGATCGATGCTAATCCACATCAATCGACGCCAGCTCCCAGTCCGCCACCGAAAAAATCTCCTTTGCCATTTTCGCAGCGGTTTGCCAAAACAAAGATGAACGAGAGGTATGCACGCTTCCTGGAAAATATGAAGAAGGTGCATATCAATATCCCATTGGTTGAAGCCCTGCAAGAGATGCCCGGATACATCAAATTTCTGAAAGACATGGTCTCTCAGAAAAGATCCTTCTTGGAGCACGAGACAGTAAACCAGTTCGAACAATACAGTGCCATAATTCAAAAGAAGATGCCAATCAAAAGAGAAGACCCGGGCTCCTTCAAGATCTCTTGCGTAATCGGAGGGGAGACCTTCGGAAAAGTTCTATGTGATTCTGGAGCATCAATCAATCTGATGCCGCTGTCCATCTTCAAGCGGTTGGAGATCGGAAACATTAAGCCCACAACCATATATCTTCAGGTGGCCGATCGATCAGTGTCTTACCCAAGAGGTATCGTGGAAGATGTGCTAGTGAAGGTGAAGGATTCCATTATCCCAGCCGATTTCATGGTGCTCGATATGGAAGAAGATCGGAACATTCCCCTGATCCTGGGAAGACCATTCTTGAAGACCGGAGGGGCATTGATCGACATTCGAGACGGCAAACTAACATTTTGAGTTAATAATGAGTCAGTCACATTCTCAATCTATAAGGCCATGCAGAAGCACAACGAAGGGAGCTACTAGGAAAAATGCCACATGATCAACTGCTTCAATCCTGTGATGTCTTCTCGCTTCGTCTCTCTCAAAAGCGAGCCAGATTTTCTGGAAAACTGCCTGTAGCACTCGCTGTTCTCATCGACAAATCTAGAAGAGGCAGACGATGAGATTTTGGATCTGGTCATGGAGCTGGATGTGTTCGAGGAGATAACTCAGGAAAAGGAAAATAAGAGAGAGCAACTACCAAGCCGATACTGCCGGAACAAACCAGAAAAAAGTGGGGGATAGTCCACATCAATCGACGCCATCAGCTCGTCGATCAATGCTGCCTTGAAGTCCACATCGATCGAGGTGAATTTCACGTTGATCGACGCACAAAGGAAGCCAGATGCAGAGTTTTCATCGACAGAAGCAGCGCGACGTAGAAAAGGGATTGCTGCAGTTTCACCCACGTCGATCGATGCCCAAGGCACGTCGATCGACGCAGACCTGGAAAAGCAGTCATCCAACTCTGATCCGCCGACTCTGGAACTCAAGACACCCAAGTACGTTTTTCTGGGTTCTAATGACACTTACCCTATTATTGTCTCTGCCTATCTTACACAGGGGGAGTTGGAGAAATTACTACGAGTTCTACGGAAATACAAGTCCGCCATTGGATGGAATTTGGGGGATATCAAAGGGATCAATCCTTCGCTTTGCATGCACAAAATCATCCTTGAAGAGGACGCCACACCGAAGAGACAAGCACAGCGACGACTGAACCCTATCATGCAAGAAGCCGTAAAGAAGGAGGTTCTCAAACTCCTAGATTAAGGCATGATATATCCGATTTCTGACAGCAAATGGGTAAGCCCTACTCAAGTAGTAGTCAAGAAAGGGGGGATGTAGATAGTAAAGAATGACGATGGAGAGAAAGTTACGACAAGACCGATCACGGGATGACGATTTTGCATTGACTATTGAGCCTTGAACACCGCCTCGTGCAAAGATCATTATCCTCTTCCTTTCATCGATCAAATGCTCGATAGATTATCCGGTTACCCTTTTATTGTTTTCTTGATGGTTACTCAGGGTATAACCAGATAGCTGTGGCGCCGGAAGATCAGCACAAGACTGCATTCACCTGTCCTTACGAAGTGTTCGCCTACCGATGGATGTCGTTTGGATTATGCAATGCACCGGCGACTTTTCAAAGATGCATTATGGCAATCTTCCACGACTTGATCGAAGACACCATGTAAGTATTTATGGATGATTTCTCAGTTTTTGGTAGCTCATTTGATGTTTGTTTGCAGAATCTGGCTACCGTACTTGAGTGATGCACCGAGACAAATCTATGCCTCAATTGGGAGAAATGCCACTTCAAGGTGCGAGAAGGGATTGTGCTTGGACATCGAGTATCAGCAGAAGGACTAGAAGTGGACCGAGCCAAAGTGACAGCCATTGAAAAGATGCCACCGCCAACAAGTGTCAAAACAGTCAAAAGTTTTCTTGGTCATGCCGGATTTTACAGAAGATTCATCAAAGACTTCTCAAAGATATCGTGGCCCTTGTGCAACTTGTTGGAGAAGGATGTGTCATTTGTCTTCGACGACGACTGCCTGCAGGCCTTTGAAAAGCTGAAAAAGGCATTAGTGACAGCACCAGTGTTGACTTCTCCGGACTAGAGCGAGCCGTTCATTCTGATGTGCGACGCCAGCGACTATGCAGTTGGGGCAGCCTTGGGGCAACTGGAAGGAAGGCTCTTCCATGTGATTCATTACGCCAGCAAGAGCATGAATCCAGCTCAATGCAACTATACCACCACAGAAAAGGAGATGCTTGCGGTTGTGTACGCATTTGACAAATTTCGGTCCTATCTGATAGGTTTGAAGATGATTGTCTACACCGACCATGCAGCCATCAGACACCTGATCGCGAAGCAAGATGCCAAGCCCAAATTGATCTGGTGGATACTGTTGCTACAAGAGTTTGATTTGGAGATCAAGGACAGAAAAGGGAGTGAGAATGTGATTGCAGACCACTTGTCATGACTTGAGCCACCAGTCGAAGGGGATGATCAGCAGATGAGGATCCGAGAGACGTTCCTCAATGAGCAGATCTATGCTATTAAGGATTTGAGGGAGACGTACGAGTCAAAAACACCATGGTATGCAGATTTTGCCAACTATCTGGTGGCCGGCGTTCTTCCACCGGACTCTTCCCCATATGCAAAGAAGAAGTTTCTGCATGATGTCAGATTCTACTATTGGGAGGATCCCTACCTTTGGCGTAGATGCGCTGACGGCGTCATTCACCGTTGGGTGCCTCAATCCGAGTGGCAACAGATTTTTGAAGCCTGTCATTCATCTTCTAGCGGCGGTCATCATTCAGCCAATCGGACGACATTCAAAATCCTAGCGAGCGGATTCTATTGGCCATCCATCTACGAGATCTGTCGTGGGTGGATTACGAGTTGTGATCATTGCCAGAGGACCGGCAACATTTCGCGGAGGGATGAGATGCCACAGACTCCGGTGATTGAAGTTGAAATCTTTGACATATGGGGGATCGACTTCATGGGTCCCTTTCCGGTATCCCAAGGGTTCTCATACATTCTACTGGCGGTGGATTACGCGTCACGATGGGTTGAAGCCGTTCCAACAGTCACCAATGATTCCAAAGTCGTCATCAAGTTCCTTCAGAAGCTTATGACAAGATTTGGAACGCCAAGAGCCTTGGTAAGCGATGGGGGATCACACTTTTGTAACAAATGGCTTGCCTATCTTCTTGCAAGGTATGGAGTCAAGCACCGCGTTACCACCCCATATCATCCTCAAGAGAACGGGCTGACGGAGCTGTCCAATCGAGAAATCAAGCAAATCTTGGAGAAGACGGTGAAGCAAAGAAAAGATTGGGTATTGAGTATGCGCAAAATATGCATCGAAAATTTGAAGGGACGGGCTTAATCTGTGTCGTCGATTGAGATTTTAAACGGCTGAGATCTTTTCTCATTTAGCACGGAAATCCTATTATCACCTAATCACTACCATATATATATATATATATATATATATATATATAGGGGTGCGTTAAAGTCACAAGTGGTCTCTTAGATGGGAGATGAGAATGAATCATGTACATTCAAATATGTGTTCGGATGGTTGAGATCAATTTGATGGGCGAAATTAAAAAGTTGCATTCGGTAATTAAAAAAAGTTGCAGAGTAAGGGTATTTATGTAAAGATGCAAACCCAACTATCAGGAATTAATTCAAATCCCTTGAAATTCGCGCTGATTTCATGCGTGAGATTTCTTTGAAATTATCTCGCGTAAATTGTCCCCGATTTCTGAGTTTCTTCTCAAAACTGCATTCGAGCATAGGGAAAAACTAAAACCCATAAGAATTCCGTAGAACAGGTAAAAAATTTCAAATTCAACAGTTTAATAGATTATTTGGGTTGCAGAAACAGTGTTTTAAGTTTTTCTAAAACCTCAATCAATCTATGAAATACTGCAACTTTACATGCATATATAATGCAAATTTACAGGCGTATATAATGCAAATTTACAGGCTTAAATAATGCAACTTACATCAAAGAAATAAACAGCTATATTCTAAAAACTTCAATCATCCCATTAAAGATACTGCAATTGTATAGACGTATATAATACAAATTTACATGCTTAAATAATGCAACTTACATCAAAGAATTAAATAACTATATTCTAAAAACTTCAATCATCCCATTAAAAATACTGCAACTTTGCAGGCGTATATAAAGCAAATTTACAGGCTTAAATAATGCAACTTATATCTAAAAAATAAAAAATTCCCTGAATAAACAATTAAATTGTTGAGGCGAAAATTAACAACACTCACTCATCTGTCGAGTTGTTTCTTCGATTTTGGTGTTGATAACTGCAATATCAAATTCTCAACATCTTGTTTAGTTAGGAAGACTATTGTAAGAGATTCTTGAATGAATTGGTTCAGTTTTGCAACCATTTGTACTCTTTTCCACCGATCTCGTTGCACCATCTTCATTTTCTTTGTTGCAGATAGGTTAAAATGTGGTGGGGTGGGATGGCGACGTCGTCACTAGCGAGAGAGAGAGGACGACAATGTTGGCGGATGGTGGGAGAACGAACATACAGATTGATTTTCTTCAATCGTTTTGAATTGTATGGAAGAAGATACAGATTGATTTTCTTCAAACGTGTTGAATTGTAGGAATGGAGATACGAATAGCAAATGGAAAGATAAAGAGGATCATACTTTCCACAATCTCAACAAAATTAGTTAGGAAAGAATCTAAATCAAATGCAAAAATACCAAACAACCCTTATTACATTAAATTAATTAATAAAACAATAAATTAGAATATTTGTAATCTTAAATCTAGACCGCTCAATTTGAGAAATAGAAGGATAAGATTCATTTTCATCTCTCATCTAAATGGAACTTGTGATATGATTACGTCTCTCTCTCTCTCTCTATATATATATATATATATATATATATATACATATATGAAGTGGATTCCATACTAAAAGTTAGTTTGTACTAAATAGGAATGAATCTACACAATTCATCTAAAAATCTCAATGGTTGAAATTAAAACTTTTTTTCCAGATTTCATGCTTAATTACTTTATAAATCGTGCTTAATGCAATTAAGCACGAACAAAAATTAAGCTTAATTTTTCAATATTTGATACTTTAATCTCAAGCATTGATGTTATCAATCTAATGACTGAGATTCATTCTTATTTAGCATAACCTTATTTTTAGCACTTGAATATATATATATATATATATAGATATAGATATAGATATAGATATAGATATATGGATGGAGTACATCTCATACTAAAAGTTAGTTTGTGAAAAATAGGAATGAATATCTACACCATTCATCTTAAAAAATCAATTATTGAGATTAATATTTTTTTCAAGATTTCATGCTTAATTACTTTATAAATTATGTTTAATCAATTAAGCATGATTTATAAAGCATTTAAGCATGAAAAAAAATTATGCTTAATTTTTCAATTTTTGATGCTTTAATCCCAACCATTGTTATCAATCTAATGGCTCAGATTTATTCCTATTTAACACAGATTTTAATTTTAGCACTTGATCACAATTATATATATTTAATTTCAATGGTTGATGTAATCAATTTATAGTATAAGAATTCATTACTATTTAGCATTAATTTTATCTTCATCTAAAATATATATAGAGATGATCATGCTAAAAATTACTATATGTATAAGAACGAATCAAAACCCTTTATCTATACTAAATCAAAGGTTTAGATAAATCTTTTCCATAATCTTATAGTTTGCTGTCATATATGCTATTTTTTTCATTATATATATATGAAGTGATAATTTTCCTATATCTAGGCAAAAACTTGTACGAAATAAACTCACGTTTTCCTAGTAAGACAGAACTAAACTCATCCATATAGTTTGTAACCAAAATTTTCAGTAAATATATTTTTATTTAGTAAATCATCAAGAATTTTTTAACTAATAAAAATAAAATTTGAAATTTCATGATATGAAAAAGTTGAGATAAGTTTCCTAATTTATCCAATATTGTGATATAATTCTCAAATAAGAAAAATAGATAAATTTTGGAATTTAGATCAGTACATTAGAGAAAAAGTTAAATTTTTTATAAATTCTACTCTAATTTAATTCCTAAATAGTGAAGACATACCCATCCATGGCATGCAATCTTGGATGAGATGACTCGATGAGAGAGTGCCGGAGCCGACTAATCCAGCAATATAAGCGGCGGCTCATATTAGCCGGCTTCGTGTGAAAAGGCAAGAGGCATGGAATCTATAAGTGCCATGTAAGTGTTAGGTTTGGACGCGGCTCCCACCGGTGGCTTCACTTTTTCCTGTGATCACGAGTCCATTTATTTATTTATTTTAGCAGCATAAATAAAATAATTAATTTAAAATGTCAAAAATTGTTTGTCCAACAAAATAGAATTAGTCCGCACTCACTCAATTATTGGACACCTTCAAATGTACGGAGTCTAACGTCTCATTTATCGACTCACTACAAATTATTAATTTTTTAATTAATCATTGATAATGCTTATTCAATACATACAACAAAGATTCAAGATAAAAGAAAAATAATAAGATTTTTTTATTAAAACTTAAAAATAAAATATTTTGATTAATTTTTTAATGAAAATTCGTATTATCAGATCTGATCCAATTATGACACGAAAATATCATATGCTTAGTTTATTGAAATGATAAGAGTCTGAAATGATAAATCTCAACCTATATCAATTATTATCATGCAAAATTGTATCAATTTATCTATGGCATTGAAAATAAAACTGAGTAATAAAAATTAGGGAAAATAGGGAAATATATCCCATTCTTTTACATATTAGGGGATTTTATCCCACTTTTTTGTTGTTAGGGAATTATATCCCACACTTTCATTCTGTTAGGGAATTTTGTCCCAAGTCGCTGACTAAGCCGTTAAGTGCCACGTGGCATTGACGTGGCGCTGACTCACTGCCACATATTTGCCATGTAGCATTTTTATTTATTTTTTTAATATTATTTTTTTTAAAATTTTTTATTTCATAACTAATTTTTTTTTAAAATTTCGTTTTTTATAATATTTTAATAAAAAAATAATACTTTGAATAAATATAAAAATATTATTAAAAAAATAAGCATTAATTATTTAATTATAAAATTAAATAATTTTATAAAATTATAAAAGAATAAAAATATTATTTAAAAATTAAATTAAATAATATTTAAAAATTGAAAAATGCCAATTTTTAAATAATATTTTTATATTTTTATTTTATAATTAACGTGTTTTTTATTTATATATTTTATTTTGTAATAATTTTTAGCTGATGTTTTTTAATTATATTTTAATATATATATATATAGCGTATGTAAACATTAACAATTTTTCTTAAAAATTAAAATATTATTGAAAAACAAAGAAATAAAAATGAAAATATATTTAATATTACATTATAATATATTAAAAAATAAAATAAATAATCATTCAATGCCTAGAACTAATTTTGTTTAGTTTTATCATCAATAATTTTTTCTACAGCTAACACTTGCTCAAAAATATTTATTAGTTTTATAAATATTTTCATTTAGTATTAATTTTATATTTTAATGAGAATTAGTTTTTTTAATATATTATAATTAAATAATTAATGCTTATTTTTTTCAATAATATTTTTATGTTTATTTAAAGTATTATTTTTTTGTATTAAATAATTAATACAATATTTTTTATATATTTCATTTTTTATAAAATATTATAATTAAATAATTAATGCTTATTTTTTATAAAAATATTATAGATTAATTATGAAAAACGAAATTTTTAAAAAATATTTATTAATATTTTCGTTTTTTATTTTATAGATTAATATGAAAAACGAAATAATTTTTTCAATAATATTTATATTTATTTGAAATATTATTATTTTTATAATAAATAATTAATAAAAATAATATTTTCGTATTATTATTATTATTGAAATATTATAAAAACGAAATATATAAAAAATATATATTAATTGTGAAATAAAAAATTTAAAAAAAATTAAATTAATATTAAAAAAATAATTAAAAATGCCACGTGGCAAATATGTGGCAGTGAGTCAGCGCCACATCAATGCCACGTGGCACTTAACGGCTTAGTCAGCGACATGGGACAAAATTCCCTAACAGAATGAAAGTGTGAGATATAATTCCCTAACAGCAAAAGAGTGGGATAAAATTCCCTAATATGTAAAAGAGTGGGATATATTTCCCTATTTTCCCTAAAAATTAATTGGTAAGTTTACATCCGACCTAGTGAATGTGAACAGGTCCAAGCAAAGTTTTGGGATTCCTAAGAATTGAGAAGTCCTCCATTGAATTGAATGGGGTGAGAAAGACAGGTTCGGAAACAGTCAGATTGGCAGCGGTTTATTTAAAACCTTCGAATTAGAGAAAGAATATGTAACGATAAAAAATTATAAATGTTTTGAAAAGCACAAAAATAAATATTATTCATTGTTTAAGCACTATAATTGAAATGGGATCAACAATGCAAGACACAATATTCAAGCAAAAAAAAATAAAAAAATTAATGATCATTAGTTCACGAAAGCATTCTATGACATCATCATCTTTGATTGTGAAATAAGATTTGTTTTCATTTAAATTGAATTGACTAAATCAGAATCGAAAGAATAATATAAGCTCACGATAATAAGTATCAATTTATTTTAAGTCATATTCTAAGTTAGAAACTTTAATGTCTTTCTTTGACTTCGACAAAGAAAACTAGAATTAAAGAGAAAAAGTACGACTAATCACGAGCCGAATCAACTTGAGTATAATTAAGTTTGAGTTTGAGTTTGAATTCGACTTAATTAATTTCAAATTCTTAAGTTCGAATTCGATTTGGTGTCAAGTTTTTTAAGCTCGACTCGACTTGTGTTAGGAACTAAGTTTGAGTTCCCTCCTCAACTTGATGTTTTGATATGTCAAAACTTACTTTAACACTAAGTGTCTAGAGTTCTACAATGTAATTCAAGTATAGGATAATTTGAGTTGTAATAAAACTTAGGTGCTGAAGACCAAACAAAGGAGATGCTCGAGAATTGAAGAAGTGTTCATGCGTGAAACTTGGTTTCACTAAGTATGGCCAAGACCTATACTGAGTTTGGGTACTCACTATAGAAGTTACCATACTGACTTGTGAGAAGTCAGTATGAGGGTTGCCCATACTGAGTCATGGAATGTCATTATGGAGGTTGTCTCCATTGTTGGAATCCGGACAAGTTCGAGTTAATTACTCGTGCGGAAATATTTAATTTTGTTGTAATTAAATATTACGAGGTCGAAGTACGTCGCGAGTAGATAAGTGTAGTATATTTATTTTCTCAGAACCGAATTTCGGTGAGTGAGAAATCGATCCTCGAAGTGGCACGCATAACTATGTAATGTGGGCATATTAATTAGTTAATTAATGATGTCCCACATTGGTTAATTAAACACACTTAACATGGTTTAAATACCTAAGTGATTAAACATTGTAATAACAAGTGTGTAATAGGGGTGTCGTATGACAGCCCCGTGCTCCTACGCGTGCCGCCGCCGCCGCCCGCCCCGCCTCGCCTCGGCCTTCGGCCTCAACGAGGCCGCAGGCCGAGCGCCGAGCGCCCCGACTCGGCTGATTAGTTTGATCTTTTAATTTTTTGTATTATTTCTATTTCTGCAAGGGTTATTCTGTTCTACCCTACTCTGATCTTGTATTCAGTTCCTCATCTTTTAACATCCATAAGCACGAGGAACACAAGGCAAAACGATCGAAGTCAGACTTAAAGTGTATAGAATGCTAAGTAAAAGTCAGTACGAGGATGTCCCATACTTGGATTTCTCGGACTGAAATTGAGTCTGACAAGAGCAGGTAGTACAAGACAAGTGCACCTTTTCAGAGCAGACCTACCAAAAGATGGTTGAGATTGGACATCATTCTTCGTGTCTCTAACAACTAAAATTTTGAGTCTGACGGGCATAAATTCAAACATTCAAGGATTCTCCTATAAATAGGTCTAAATTTCAACCAGAAAATGTAACGAACTGTCAAGCAAGATAAGCCAAAACTCTGCCAAACTCCCATCTGAAAGTTCTCTGATTCTCTGTGTTCTTAACACGAGACTTGAGTTTCCAACTCAAGTTAATCATTTGTGCAAGGTGGTTTAAAGCACGATGCTACGTTTAAAGCTTAAGCTATCATCTTGGTGAATATTACTTGTGTTCTATGATAAACTCATATTTATACTCACTAATCTATATTTTTCTCCATTGTTTCAGTGCAATTAGTATATGTTTTTACTTATTTTTGTGCATGAGACTGTTATAGAGGATGTTAAACCCATCGTGGTGAGTTTTGCAGGTATTTAGGGCTAAAAAGAGGTGAAATTATGACAGCGCTGAGTTACATAGAGTTGCCGCTTCGATTGACGCACATGAAGTCGACCAAGTTGGAAGACGAAGGCGAAAACCCGAAGCAGAACCTCTGTATCAATCAACGTGGTGAATGTCGATTGACACAGAGGTCTGACGTCGATCGTGAGCAAGGCAGAAGAGGAAGAGCTCGACATTGGCGTTGTTGTCGATCGAGATGTTCCCTGTCGATCGACAGACTCCTTGTTGATCGACACGGAGGCTGAAAGAAGAAATCGACATGAAGGACAGCCCGGATTTCGACTTGGTGCTTATGTTGATCGACAGGCTCCCTGTCGATCGACACAGAGGCTCGACATGGAGATTTTTGTCTGTTTTGGCAATTTTTGTTATTTTAGCCCAGTACCTAGTTAGGACTTTTTCTCTCCTCTATAAATATAGACTCAAGACACACCAAAATTATTATCTTTTCTGCATTATTTTACTTAGAATAATTGAGCTCTGGAGTTTTTACAAGACATTCAAGGTTCCTCTTTATTTGTAAGTTCATTAATAATATGTTTGCTTTATTTATAGTCATGTTTTGTGGCTAGAACCCTAACAGGTTCTAGGGTTATGATTTATCTTTTCTGATGCATGTTAATCAACTCTTAAGCATGGTTTAATTCTCTGATTTAATTTAATAATCTAGATTAAAAGAAGGACCAAGAGGTGAATTGAGATCTAGGTTTAAAGTTATCAATTGAAGGACCGAGATGTGAAAATTGTTAATAGGAAAAGAGAATTAAATGTGTTGGTTTTCTGTCTCAAAATGATGAAACTTTTATAGGAATTAATTAGATAATTATTGAGATTAATTGAATTGGTGTTCTTGAGACCGAGAGGATAAATTCACTGTTTTTTAATCTATGATTTAAATTGTCGGACCAAGGAATTTAATCCATCAAAATCTATGTTTTCCCCATTGCTGAGTTGATTGATATTGCATGCTAAAGATTAGATTGTCTGCCCTAGGATCTATGCTCCCTTTAATTGTTTTGAAAACCATTTAAGTTCTCACACTGTCATCTTTAAATTACAAAACAAAACCCCTTTTCTAAATTCCTCAAACTTCTATGTCTTAGAAATTATAGCTAGTACTTTGGGTAGTTCGTTGTACAGTCTTGCGGGATCGACCACCTTAGGGTGTAAAAAATTATTTGCTTGCTCCTTTCTGCAGCTATCAAATTGGCGTCGTTGCCGGGGACTTGTCAGATTTATCCAATTATTAGTTTATTTTTAGTTCTGATGGATTGAGGCTGTAATTCTATTTTATTTCAGTTTTATTTTCGTTCTTGTTGATTTTTATGTTTTTTATTTCAAATTTTAGGGTTTGATTTTTGTTTTTGGTGTTTAAATTTTGTATTTTAGATTCACGTGAGTTTCAGGGTTCTGCGCTCTATTTCGATCGACAGCCTGCCTGTCGATCGAAATAGTTGCATCCTCTGTGTCGATCGACAGCCTACCTATCGATCGACACTGCTGCTGATTCCTGTTTTCTTTTATTTTGTTTGCAGGTACATGAACACAAGGGATCGGGGCAAGCCACTCGAGAACTTTGTTCCGAAAATTGAAGTCACAGTCCGGAGAAGGAAGAACAAAGAGAAACAAAGCACAAGCACAATCATGGACGAGATGCCATCTTTGGAGGATACCGAGACAGAACTCATCACTCAACAGAATGCCCTACTCCTTGTCCAAGAAGTTACTCAGATGAAGGACATCATCAAGCAGCTCATGGCAGAAAGGGAAAGAGACAGGCTAGAGGCCCAAAGAAGAGAAAGAGAAAGAGAAAGGTGCCGCCAAGATGACTCAGATTATGAGGACCCCAACGCGATGGCCAAGATGTACAAACCACAACCCGAGAATGAGGGATTTGCTATTGGCATCACCACCAATAACTTTGAACTCAAGACCGAATTGATTCAGATGGTTTAGCAGAACTAGTTTGGAGGCCGAGCAGTGGAAGATCCATACACCCACCTCAGGATGTTCGTGGAGGTGTGTGATACCATCAAGCAGGGGGGAGTCACCCAAGATGTGATCCGTCTATGCTTGTTCCCCTTCTCACTTAGGGATCAGGCTCGGGCGTGGTTTACAGCCCAGGACTGCAGCAACATCCGTACTTGGGCCGATCTCAGAGCACAGTTCCTCGCCGCCTTCTTCCCACCTTCAGTCATCATTCAGAAGAAGATGGAGATATTGCAGTTCCACCAAAGAATGGATGAGACCTTGTTCGAGGTTTGGAGCAGGTGGAACGAGTTGTTGAGGAGATGCCCAGGCCATAGAGTTGATGATGGGTTTTGTATACTGAAAGCATTTATTACAATGAGTATACAACGGTTTATTTCTCCTATCTGTTAACAGCGCGCGAGAGCAGCACCCACGGCGCGCGGGGCGCGTACGCATGGCGCGCGGCGCTGGGCGCGAGGCTGGGCCGGCAGCGGCGGCGGTCGGCGGCGGCTCCGGTCGTCATCGGCTGCTGCTGTCCCGTCGTGGTGGCTTGTGTTTTGGTGGTTTGTGCAATCCTGTGTAAACCCTAGGTTTGCATTAGGGTTAGGGCAAATCATCAGATCACAAAGGCCTAAAAATCCAAAAGATTTGGTGTATCAAGATTTGGAGGCCCTTGAAGATTTGAGAAGATTTGAATTTATCGATTAAATTCAAAATTCAAATTTGTAATAGATAGATTTTTATTTTCTATTTATTTTGGGGCCACGAGGAATTTTTGTTTGCCTTAATTGTCCTCGTATGATATGTGATTTATTTATGTGCGCAATTAAGCATGTGTAGATAATAGGAAAAGCATGTTTTACTGCTTTTATTATTTACAGCTTTCCAAGCATGCTTATGTGATTAATTTCTTTTGTTGGATTATATTTTGGGAATTTTTGGGCTTGTATTATTACATGCAAAAATTTGGAAAATATAATGACAAAAGGGAATTATGTGTGCGCATAAAGAAACATTTTAAAAGAAAAATACTAAGCAGATTTTTTAATTAAAATCAATAGACCTCCACAAAGCGGTCCTTGGCTGTAAGTGTATCTCTCGTTCTAGTAAACGTCTACGAGTGTAGCTTGCTAGTTCCCGGAGGTGCATGGGTACGGTTGTTGGGATTTCTAGACAAACAATTTAAATCATGTGAATAGTGGGAGGGCTTTGCGTAAACGTCTACGAGTGTAGCTTGCGTAGACCTCTTTCACAAGTATTCTAGGATTGATTTAAATTAAAGATAACAAAAGCTTTGAGGGCTGTGCAGTATGGTTACGTGCCATGCTAAACTGTCTCTTTTGGCCGGAGTTAAATTTGTGGTTAATTGCTTAGAAGCATCTTAGAATATAATGCAAGAATTGCATCCCTGTTCTTGAGAGATGGCTTGGTCTAAGGTTTTCACTAATTATTAATTTCTAGTGTCAAAAGCATCCTGACATGGTAGTGAAATTAAATGGATTGGGGCTTAAAACCCGCAGTTCTGGTTGAGGGTGACATCGTAAACGTCTACGAGTGTAGCTTGCGGTGGAAACTCTTCGGCAATTAGTGGAAAACATTTGTATTTTATTTATTAAAAGGTTTTCAATGCATTTGTTTTCGAAGTTCAACATGTATGTTCTTATTTAAGATTCTTTATTGTTTCAGATATGTCTAAGTCTACTGTCGATCATATACTTGCTCTCAATCCTCTTACTGGTCCAAACTTCCATGAGTGGAGATATTGCATTGAGTATATTCTCCTGACTAAACTGTTGGTCCCTAAATACCAGAGTCGTCGTGATTATATCTTAGCACGAGATGCAGCGGAATAAATAAACGTCTCTTACACTTCACGATGTTTACAGAATGTTTCTTAGCTCAAGTTATTATTTTAAATATGTTTTCAGATATACACTAGCAACTCTGTTGCTGGGTTTCAAATCAACTTTGAGCAGTGATTAATAAAACAGTAAATGGACACAAGATTTATAGTGGTTCGATCAAAACGATCTATGTCCACTCCTTAGCCGAAACGCTAAGATTTTCACTTGAAAAGTATACAGATTACAAGGATTCGCCTTTCCAGTTAAGTAGGCAGTGAGCTTTCGGCCTGGCTACTTGACAGCTATCCTCCGTTGATCTGAACTCCTCCGATAAGGTTTGGCAGGGTCAAGGGCGCACCTCGAAACTCCTGCCTTGCCTGATGTGGAAGTTTTACACTTCCTGACTTTTCTTGAATGCGGCTAAGTGCCCGTCTTAGTCTTGACATTTTCGGGTGTTCGACTGTTAGATTCCTTCTGAAAAGAAAGAATCCCAATGATTGAGATATTCTTGAATGCGATCAAGAATGTCTTCAAAGGAGTGTCAGTATATCAATGAGCGACACTTCTGGTTGTTGAGAGCTTTTAATATACTTTCACACCGCTCTCAACTGACTACTTTTTGTTTGTTCACTTCGTCAAAGGAATCTCTTGCTTGAGTGTTCGTGAGTGTCTAAAGTGTGAAAAGCAGTAGTCAATCTCATTCTTGAACCTGTCTTTTATAGGTGGAGATTCAAACCTTGAATCTCCATATCCGTTAGACACAACGGCTTCTTTGTCCAAGAGTGGATTGTCTTGATTGAACACTTTTTGAGTAGGACTGTACTTTTCGAACTACTTCCGGAAAGTCTCAACCTTTGTGTGTACTTCTATCAGAGTTGCAGTCCAGCTTCAACTTTTGAGCCTCTTGCTTTGCTAAGCTAGGATCTGCTAAAGTCTTTCACTGTCTTCGATCCTTTGACTTCTGTTGTTTGTGACTTCTTGTTCGTCGCTGAAGGATGCCGAATGCTAATGCCTTAGCATTCTGTTGTTGTGTATTGTCTAGCAAACGTTCTGCTGTTTGCTAGTAGTCCTTCGTTTGCTCGCTTCTCCAGCAGTTGTAAGTTGTTGATGAATGCTAATATCTTAGCATTCTGCTGTTCAGCAACTCTTAGCAGACGTCATCTGCTACGTATCTGCTAGGAATTCTTCTTAGCACACTAGTCTATTACAACTCAATATAAAACCTATACAGGACTTTACAGAGTATGCTAGACTATCTAGAATTCGGCAAATGATCGACCAACTATATAAGGTTTGATCCAACAAAACCTTTTACAAATGGGTCATAAGGGAGATTTTAGGGATAATTTCCCAACAATTTCCCCCTTTTTGGTGCGATCAAAGCTTACTATCATTTGCTGACCATAAGTGGAAGAATGTCTGTGTTTTACAAAGTTTTGTTATTCTATCAATCTAACACAGAGTTTTTCCAACTAGGTTCTAGCAAAAAAAATGATTGTAATCCGATTCCCCCTCAACAGGTGCTGGGGAATATTTCTCGATTAAATATAAGTGAATGTTTGCACAAAGGTAATATGCTAGAAATTCTAGCACCCATAAAATCAGCAAGCATTCATCAATCAAAATATAATCTCCATATCCACATGCAAATTTGTTGAGTACACCAGAAGTGTAAATCAACTAGAGCACACCTGTAAAAATCAGAGGTGGACAAGGAGAATTTGTCTAAGTCTGATCCAATTTTATAGATGATATAGCAAGTTTAAGTACAAATTGGATTCAGAAAGAAAAGACTAATGATAAGATTGGACCTTGACGTTTATGAGCTTGTCCTTCTCGCTGTCTGCTGGATTCGATGAGTTGCCCTTCTGGATATTAGCAAATCTCTCCATGGTGAACTTCATGAAGTTCTCAAGAAGATTGGCTCCCATTTCTCTTTCAGCAGCCTCACGCTCCAGTTGTTTAGCGAGCTTCTCCTGCTCTATTGCAATCTTCTGTATTTGAAGTTCATGTTCCTTCCTTTGAAGTTCTAATTTTGCTTCTTGCTCTTTCCTTCTTGATTCCTCCTTCGCTTCTTCTTCTTTCCTCCTTAACTCCTCTTTCCTTGCGGCTAACTCCTCATCATCTTTTCTTCTTCTCTCCTGGTCAGCCATTCTTCTTTCTTCCCCCTCTTTGATTGCAGCCAAAAAGTTGGTACCATAAGCCACCACAGTTTCGGTTAGGGTCGTCTTGGTTTCGGCTAAATCCTTTTAAACAACCTCCAAGCTTGTCTTATTCTCGGAGACGGCCAACTTGGTTTCAGCGACTTCTGATCGTACATGAGATACATCTCCCCGTACTTCATCAATTTCTCTTCTCAAGTGAGTGGTTGCTTCTGCTACTCTTCCATCAATGGCTACTTGCAAATAAGAGTTAAAGGCAACAACCATATCGGCATTCATTGGAAAGGGTATCTGCAGAGAGGTTATTGGAGTGGCATTGAAGGAAGTAGTCGTAATGAGTTCTCGACTTGTTGGAATAGGTGATTGCTGTACTTGAATAGCAATCGTATCAACATGTGCTTGATAACAGGCTTCTTCATGTACTATTCGACGAGCGGCTTCCAGAATTTGTGCGGTCTTTTGGGCAATTCGGGCCTCGGCTTTTTGAGCTTCCTGAATTATTTCCTGAATATCAATGTTCAGGAATTTGGCCAACTGCATATCTTTGTAATCAAATTCTAGAGCAGCACGCTCAGTGGCCTGTGCCGCTATTCGAGCCTTGAGTATCTCTGCTTGTTGAATTTCATACTCCATCTGTCGTTTCCTGTAAGCGACAGCAGCTCTTGCCTGACGCTTGGACAATTCAACTCTGGCATCAGAGTATCCATCGGGTACGAAGGTGGATTTGGGTTAACCAGCAGTCTTTGTGAGAGAACGGTGTTCTCGGATGGCTTGAAGTCTGCACATTACTTGTTTATCTGAGAACTGTTTCATCCCCAGAACTTGATCAATCCAATCGAAGCACCAACGTTCCTCACGCCTCCAGAAGTTGAATCCCTTGGCTGCAAAAACCAATGTTTTTTCTTCAAAACAGAGTTGATGCATAATGTAATCACACTTCTTCCATCGGTGAAACTCTTCTGCTAACAAGCGTCCTTCTGGAGTTGATTCGTCCAACTCACTGTGGAATAAGTCGGCAATGGTTCTTTCTGTTTCGGATTGTACGAACAGCTCTATTTCCTCAGCCATAGGTGCTAGGTCAGAATTGGGCAATTCTTCAGGATAGACCTTTGCACACCATTGGCCAATTCTTCGAAGTCGATAGCGAAGTCCTGGTAATCCATTGAGAGGCACTCGAAGAAGAGCATCTGATCCAGAAGATTCTTTCCTCAGGAATTTTGCATTGTATATTTCCGCAGATTCTCCATCAGACTCAGATTCAGAGATGCAGGATGATTCAGGTTCAGTGAGGAGAGAATCATTCTCTTCGACGAGCGATGATTGTTGGAGTGTCTCAGCACCTGATTGCTCTTCTATTGGATTAGCACTCGAGAGAATCATAGCAGATTGATTATCAAGATGTGTTTCCTTTGGATGATCTGCTAGAACTGTTTACACCGGTTGTTATGCTAATTGACGAAGTTCAGCAGGATCTTCATCATCATGGTCCATGGTAGTATCTGCTGAAATTTCTGCCGTTTCCTCGTTTTCTGCTGGAATTGGATTTCCTTCAGCAACAATCTCCACTGATGTTGATTGTTCCACGTGCTCTCCTGATACTTCATCAACTATGTTAGATTCTTCTGCTCTGCTAGCTTCGACTCCTCTGCTAGCACTGTGTTCTTTGTTAGCCTTTTCATCTGACATACCACCTTGTGAAGATATAGCATCTTCTTTGGTGCTTTTCTTTTTCTTGGCAGCTTGGTCTTCTAAGTGTGCCTGTTTAGCAGCTCTCTTCTGAGCCATAAACTCTTCAGCAACAGATTTGACTCGTTCGAAGTTTCTGTCTCTTCCTTCGAATGTTAGATTTCTAATGAATTTCTGATAATCTCTCTTCTCGTTTTCCTTTAGAATAGCTTCGCGCTGTCTCTTCGTTTTCCTTGTTTCCTGAGTGCGCTCTTCTATATTTTTGAGAGATTTAGGGATGTAATCTGGATCAATTTCAGCGGTCTCCTCAGTATCATCTTCAGTAGAGTCCTTCTCTGCTGTAACATCAGCAACAGTTCTTTCAACACCCTCAACAGCCTTCCTCTCTGCTTCTGCTTTCTCCAATTCTTCCTTTTCGGTAAGTAATACCAACTTTCTCCTGGTCTTCTTCTTTGCTTTAGGCACTGGAGAAGAATCTGTGGTTCTCTTCTTTGTTTGAATTAGTAAAGCCATTTCCCCAAGAATAATCGGAGGCTGTTCTTCTTCCTTCAAAGTCATTATATCGTTGATCTGATCAACCGGTAAATTTCCTAATTTCTCAATATCCTCGAGATTCTTGAAGCAGTGCTCTGTTTCAGCATTCGTTTGCAATACATCAATCTCTTCAGCAGACATGGGAATAGCAGGCTGTAAGACCTGACTTGAAGTGGTAGCAGGATCCGGCTCTTCAGGAGATGTGGGTTTGTCTTTATCCACATTAGATTTTCCCGTCAATTTCCTAGGATTTCGAAAGCTTACGGGCTTAGGTTCTTTCCTCGTTACGGGTATGTAGTCTGTTGGAAGTAGACTTTCACCTCTGTCAACTCTTGTGTTTGTGAACAATATCTCCAAGTACTTACTGATTTTCAATCCAAAGTTCACATTTGAAGAGAACGTTCCATCTATAGCCATATGGTCATTCTTTCGAGCATGTTCAGCCCATCGCTCAAAGAAGAATTCAGCCCAATTTCCCTTAATGTTGTCATTCAACGCCATCATAACAGAGTATTTCTTTGCTGAAAGTTCGGAATAAGAGCCAGCATCGCATTGAACCATTTTGATTACTATCTCCGCCAATAACTTATACTCATCAGACAGAGTGTTGATTGGAGTAGCAACCTTGAATGTAATCGCCTGACCCTTCTTATCTTTCAACTCCCCTGGCTTCTTCCAAAGATTCCAACATTTCTCCATTTCGACAAGGTCATTCAACTTATATTGAGAAATTTTGGGTCCATAATTCTGAAGCCCAAACATCCTAGATAATAAATCAGCACTAACTTCCACAATATTTCCATATATGCTAGTTTTGAAGGATTTTTTATCAGGACTCATGACTGCCCTAGCATAAAATTCTGAGACCATATGAGGATGAAAACGAACAGGTTCGGCGGAGAGATATTTTACCAATAACTCAGAATCGAGTAGGTCCATAATCCACTTGGGAATCTGTTTGGTGGCGAGAGGCATGTAAAGGATCCTGTCCTTCCTGATTGGCGCCAAACGCCTTTGTTCCCTTGAGTGGCCAGATAGTTCCTTTTTCCGGGCCAAAACAACAAGTTTGCTGTAGGGAATTGATTCGTCAATATCTTCTTGCTTTTCTACTCCCGTGAACCCAGGTGCATGTCGAACATGCAAAGGAGAGTCGGCAGTCTGTGGATAAATAAAGGCGGGCGGTTAAAGTGGGGATGACGCGATGAAATCGTCTAAATTTAAGGCTTGATGTGGTTCGGGCTGATTGGGGTTTGAGTTTTGTGATTTTGGAGAGTTCGAGTTTGACGCCATTGATGCGTATTGAGAGGTTTGGAATTTTTCAGAGAGGTTTTTGAGAAGGAGATTTCAAAATAGAAAAGTGAGGGATTTTTGGGTTTTTTTTATAGGAAGGGGTTTGAAATCCATTGTAGAGATTTTCGGAGCATAATAGAAAATTGACGATGGGGGTTGCTTCCTTCAAATTTCAATCTACGGTTGAAATAATTAGTCAAATCACACGTTCTCCAAAAACAAGGGTGCTGGCGACGTGGCATGACCTAATTTGCTGCCGCCGTCTGCGCGCATTAAATGCATTTCTCCGTAAGAAGCAATCTCCTGCTTCTGAATGATGTCTCCAGCATTCAAAAAAATTCAGCATAGACTCGAAAACTCAGCATAGACTCGATTTTTCTCATCGAAAAAGAGATTCTTGATATCTCGAATGCCATTTTGCCTCGATCGATCGTCATTCTTCCTTCTCCCTTCGAATGTAATGAGATGAAAATGTATCTGACTCTATGAATTCGAATAAATGACGATAAAAAATCTTCCATTTTGCCGCTTCAACTGTCAACGTTGAGGGTTAGAAAATAAAAAATCATGATGAAGATTTTCTAGAGCCATGCGCTGATTTGATTTCCATCCGTCACTGCTGAAGTAATATGACTCCCCATGCAATCGTAACCCTTCATTATCTGGCGATGATTCGATTTCCAAAGTGAAATCATAAATCGTGAGAGGTGTGTTTCCTTCTATAAAAGGAGACACTTGTGATTATCTTCAACATCACAACCAAATCAAACCAGATACTTTTCTCTTTGATATTTTCCATAGAATCTCCGAAAGGAATGCTTGATATTACCAGGAATCAAGTCTTGGATGAAGTTGCCCTCCGGGCATACTATGACGATACGCCCTTCATGGCAGATATGGTGATATCGAAGATAACCAACACCGGTTTGAAGAAATATGTAACCATCGCTCCTCAACACTATCACGAGGACCTTCTTCGTGCATTCCTCAAGGGTTGCATGACAGAGGAGAATGCCATATATGGTTCCTTCCAGGATACAGTGGTGCGTTGGTCGCCGGACTCCTTTGCAAGGGACTTTGGGCTCCCTAGGGGTCGCTTACATGTCCTTGTTCACAAAAACTCGGCAGTGGCCCCTGAGTGGACGGCATGGAAGAGATGGCGTCTTTCTCCAATGTACAACTTTTCTCCGACTCCGGCGGCGATGGATCTTCAGTCCCCATATCGTGATCTCTTCCATGTGGCCAACCACATGATTCTGGGCGAAGATTCAAATGACTTCCTTCTGACTAAGGAGGCTTGGCAAGTTATGCTTGCCATGGACGATGAGGAAAATGAGCTTGATTGGGCGGGCTTCATATTCGAGACCGTACGAGATTGCGCTCGAATCTATCCTTCCATTCCTTTGCTGAATGGAATGCAACTTAGTTGGTTGCTGGAGAAAGATTTCCCCGTCCTAGCAGAAGGCCCATCCTCTCTTCGTAGCTCTGACTTTTATCCCTTTCGCTCTATTGCAAATTAACGCAAGTTTCTAAGTATGGCTGTACTTTCTTGTAAAAAGTTTGAATGAAAGTAATCAGATAATCTTATCTTAGTAAATCATTTCTTCGTACATAGCAACGATCCTCATTAGAATAACTGCTGAAAATAAGTACTCTGCTAGTTAAGGAGGAAAGTGAACACTTTGCTGAAAATGAGAGTACTCTGCTGACTTGCTCTCCAGTAGATATAGAACTTTAGATAATACTAATTCAGCATTTTAGACAGAGTATTCAGCAGATTGAATCCAGACTTCATAATATGTGTACATATCTAGTACAATGTCTTCAAGAAATTCAGAAAGAAAAAAACGAAGTTTCACTCATCCAAGGTCTCATCTAACTCCATAAGACCCATCTTTATGCATAACTCCTTAAATTTGGATTCAGCAAGCGGTTTTGTAAAGATATCCGCAATTATGACTTTTCCCTTTATAAATAGCCTTCTTGTGAGGATCCTTATCACCACAAGTGCCCTTATCTGAACTTTCCTTTATTTGTACTCCAAAAAAAATCTTCAAGAGAATGGATTCCCCAGGTCAAACTCTGGAATTGCGCCGGAACCAGATTCTTCATGAGTCTGGATTGTATTCCCTATATGACAACGGTCATATTGTGGCAGATACTGTTATGTCAAAACTGAATCGAAGTGGATTGACTCAATTTGTCACGGCCACTCCAAGGTGTTTCCATGGTGATATTCTTCGAGAGTTTATCAAGGACTGCTCGGTGGAGGGAGGAGTTATCGATGGTTCTTTCCACGGCAAACTAGTCTGTTGGTCGCCAGACTCCTTTTCTCATCGATTCGCCCTCCCCAGAGGTCCTGGGTCAGTGTTCAACTATCGCGTGACGGAAATAGCCCCTGAATGGTCATCGTGGCAGAAATGGAGACGATTGCCTTTGTCAGAGTTTTCCCTTTCTGTTTCAGCATACGACCTGCAGATTCCTTATTGGGTGTTTTTCCACATTGCTCACAACATGTTGATGGGAGAAGGCCTTGATGACACTTCCTTTGCAAAGGAAACGTGGCAGATCATGATGGCCATTGATGATGAGGTCGAGGTCGATTGGGCGAAATACATCTTCGACAACGTTCGAGATTGTGTCCAATATTACCCTTCTGTGCCTCTGCTGAATGGAATGCAGCTCAGTTGGCTATTGGAGCAGAGCTTTCCTCGGATAGCAAAAGGACGATCGAACCTCCTTGATACGGACTTCTTCCCATTTAAGCCTCGTTCTCCCTAGAATATCAAGAATTGTTGTTTTTCTATTTTCTCATCCTCCTTTGTAATGACATCTTTCAGTGAATGAAATGAGAGGATGTATGAATTATGCACAACTATATGTTTCTGTCTTCCAATATGTCGTTTGATGAAAATACGCAATCATTGTCTGCTTAGCATTCTTTGTATCAGCAGATTGTGATGATGAATAATCTTCAACAGATGTATTCAATCTCCAGAATTCTTAATGATGCCTTAACGAAATCCAAGAAATCCAGATAATAAATGTAACATCTCATTCATAGTGTGAAAGAGTACTTGAGCACTTTCGACGTGGCGGTTACGGATTTGATGCAGCCACTGTCGCGCATTTAATGCTCTATCGCGGATATGCTTGGTTGGAATAGCATAGGCTCCTGCTTCAATGTCCTAGCAATCTGAGTGTAGATCGAACCTTGTTTGCTGATCTGATTTAGCAGACACCTTGACTTAGCAGGCATACTCAGCAACCTGTCTTGTGATAGTGTTGAGTTGCTGAAGGATCTTATACTTTAGCAATCCTCATGTTTCTGAGGTAAGCTACAATTTTCCATAAAAGGCCATCTAGTGCTTTCATTTAAGACGATGGATTTTTGTCTTAATCAATGGATTTGGGATGTCCTTTGTTGTCTTTTCAAGCATTCGTGGAAGAGGTCGCCATATCACTCAGGTAGGTCGACTTGCTAGAAATAGATTTATTTGGACAGGTGGCGTTTCCCCCTTTGTCGAGACTCCTCAACTTCCGCCCTCTGAATTGAGTTGACACGACACTTTTGGGAGAGTGTTCCCTCTGTGGAGAGAGCCACACTCTTGTTATAAATAACATCCCACTTGTTTTCTTGAACACCATCTCCTTCAAACCATTGTGCACCACATTTTCTTCTTTCCTTGTTCCACCATGATGCATCAAATTACCATCGCTCCGAGTGACTTAACCATCACTCGCAACCAGATTCTCCATGAATCAGGGTTGTTCTACGAGTACGATGACAACTATCGAGTTGTAAACCATGTTATGGGGGCTCTTCATGAGAGTCGTCTGGACCAGTTTCTGATGACTATTCCGGCACGTTATCAGAAACGAGCTCTTCAGAGTTTCATCTTTTCATGCAAAGCCACTGACGATGCTATCTGGGGCTCCTTTGAGAACCAGTTGGTTTGCTGGACTCCAACTCTCTTTTCTCAGAAGTTTGGTCTCCCAAGGGGTCCAATTCGCATTATGGATGTCAATCGTCATATGACTGCTCCAGAGTTCGGCTTCTGGGACAAGTGGAGGCAGTCGGATATCTATGACTTTTCGCCAACTCCATCGTGTCTGGAATTGAAGGAGGAGTATAGAGTTATCTTTGACCTCGTTAGTAATGTGACGTTTGGAGTTGCTGCTGAGAACTATGTGTTCAATCCTAGGATCTGGAGGGCTATGATGGCCATTGATGCAGAGATGAAGAACGTTGACTGGGCAGGGTTCTTCTTTGATGGGGTGAAGGACTGCATCGACCACTTTCCTCAGTTTCCTCTGCCAACTGCCATGCAGTTGAGTTGGTTACTTGAGCAGAAGTTCCCTCACATAGTCTTTGAAGGCATCCCTGTGATGGGTTTTGACTTCTATCCATTGAGGTCTCACTTTCCGAACTCGTGTTGATGGATGTTCTGGACTCCCCTCCTTTTGTTGTTGACGTTGACAGGAAAAAAATGTTGTTAGACTCTTGTAGCAGATGTAAGGATTGGTTGTATCTGATTCTCCCTTTTGTAATATTGTGAAGTTTTTTAAGTATGTTGTTCTTCCTTTGAATGAATTGACGAATATGCTAATTTCGTTCTTATTTGCTGAGTATCTTCTCGGGAACCTTTTTGTTGAGTAAGAAATAATCGAATAGCAAAACCTCTGTCTGCTAAGCTGGTGTGCTGAAATTTTTTACTGAATCATGACGCATTTCAGCATCCCAGGTTACTTCTAGTGTTCGAGGCTCAGCATCTCGTAATTTAGCAATTTCATGATAACTTCAGCAAACCGAAAAATAGCATCCATAATTTAATTAATCATCAATCAAACTTCAAGAAATTCTGATAGAAAGAATGAGAGCTAGGACTCATTCATCCACGTCTTCCTCTAATTCCATCAAACCTAGCTTTAAGCATAGTTCTTTAAATCTGATTTCTGAAAGAGGTTTTGTGAATATATCCACTATCTGATCTTCGGTGCATATATAGCGAACATCGATATCTTTCTTCTCCTGATGATCTCGTATGAAGTGATGACGGATATCGATATGCTTGGTTCGAGAGTGATGGACAGGATTCTTTGTGATGCACATGGCACTGTTGTTGTCGCAGTAGATAGGCACACATTCGGGAGAGATCCCGAAATCTTGCAATTGTTGCCTTATCCAGAGAATTTGCGAGCAGCAGCTAGCAGCAGCCACATATTCTGCTTCAGTGGTGGAAGTAGCAACAGAGTGCTGCTTTTTGCTGAACCAGCTAATGAGCTTGTGTCCCAGAAATTGACACGTGCCACTGGTGCTTTTCCTATCGATCTTGCATCCTCCAAAATCAGAATCCGAATATCCACTCAGAGCAAGACTATCTTCTCTAGGATACCAAATTCCTAGACCTTCTGTGCACTTCAAATAGCGAACAATCCTCTTAGCAGTATCAAAGTGAGCCTTCTTAGGCTTGGCTTGATACCTAGCACATAGACCAACGGCATATGATATATCAGGTCTGCTAGCGGTGAGATATAGTAATGAACCTATAATTCCTCTGTAAAGAGTAGGATTTACATCATCTCCTTCTTTCTCGAGAGCAGCAATGCAGGTTGTGCTGATAGGTATGCGCAGACTCTTGGTCTTCTCCGGACAATACTTAGCAATTAGGTCACGAGCATACTTCTTCTGATGGATGAAAAGTCCCTCTCTGGATTGTTGAACTTGCAATCCAAGGAAATAAGACATTTTTCCCATCATGCTCATTTGAAAATGGCTAGTCATGAGATCAGCGAACCTATCGCATAGATCTTGATTCTTTGATCCAAAGATTATATCATCAACATATATTTGAACTAGCAAGATACTGTCTCCATCTTTAATGCGAAAGAGAGTTTGATCTATTCTCCCTTTCTGAAATCCATTATTCAACATAAACTTAGACAAAGTTCCATACCAGGCTCTTGGTGCTTGCTTTAGACCATACAATGCCTTTTTAAGCCTGTATACTTGATTGCCTTGCTCAAATCCTGGTGGTTGTTCAACATAAACCTCCTCCTTGAGCTCACCATTCAGGAAGGCACTCTTCACATCCATTTGCATCACATCGAATCCATGGTATGCAGCATATGCCAGAAATAGACGAATTGCTTCAAGTCTTGCTACTGGGGCGAATGTTTCATCATAATCTATGCCCTCACATTGTCTATATCCTTTGGCCACAAGCCGTGCCTTATTTCTGACTACAGATCTTGATTCATCTTTCTTATTTTTGAACACCCACTTTGTGCCTATAACACTTTGGTGCTCTGGTCTGTCAACTACTTCCCACACATTATTTCGCGTGAATTCTGCAAGCTCCTCTTGCATGGCGTTCACCCAATCTGGATCTGATAAGGCTTCTTCAATTTTCTTAGGTTCTTCACTTGAGATGTAGCAAGCCAGCATAACATTTGCATTTCCTTGTCTTGTTAACAATGGATCATTGATGTTTCCAAGAATTCCTTCTGGGGGATGAGCACGAAGCCACGTAGGTCTGACACGTGCTGAAGTTTCAGCTTCTGGTGCTTCTTCTTGATGATTGTTGATCTGATTCGCTTCTACTGCATTCTCCTGGGGTTCAGCAGCTGGAATGTTTGCTACTCCTTCTTCATCGTCTGCTTCTGGATCTTTATGAACAGGATCGGCATGGGCATGTACGACAATAGGTGGAATTTCAGCAACAGGTTCCTCCAGGACTGGAATCTCAGCAACTCCTTCACTAAGATCTTCAGTAGATTCTCCATCATCTTGATCATCAAGAGCTCCAGTAAAATCTAAATTTCCATTTAGATAGATAGAAGATGGGGCCTCAGCATGATCAGTAGCATCACTGGCCTGGTCAGCAGTCTGGTCACCTGCTGAGTGCGAAGTTTCTGGGTTGACATCAGTCGTAGACCTAATCGGATCAATACTCATATTTTCGAAAGAATTTTGTAAAGATTGATCATAGATATCATTGGTCTCATGATTGTCATTCTTCTGTTCTTTGTTATCCCTGCGCACTAAAGTAGACTCATCACAAATAACATTACATGTTATTTCCACAAGTCGAGTAGTCTTGTTTAACACTCGATAACCTTTGTGAGATGGGTGTCCATATCCTAGGAAAACACCTTCATCAGACTTGGGCGAAAAAGTGTTAAGTTTAGACTTCCCATTGTTATGGATATAACATGTTGAACCAAAAGCACGGAAGTGTTTAATAGAAGGCTTACGACCATTATACACTTCATAATGAGTTTTGTTAAATCTGCCATTAACCGCACTCCTGTTCTGAGTGTAGCAAGCAGTCATGATAGCTTCTCCCCAATACTTTCCATTGAGTCCTGAATCAGCAAGCATGGACCTCGCTGCTTCCTTTAAGGTTCTGTTTCTTCGTTCTGCTAACCCGTTCTGCTGCGGGGTTCTAGCAGTGGACTTTTCATGATGAATACCAGCTTCCGCACAGAAGTCCATCAAAATTCCATTACAGAATTCAGTTCCATTATCTGATCTAATCCTCTTAACTGTAACTTCCTTGTTGTTCTGCTCTTTAAGGATCAGCTCAGGTAACAGGGTCTTTACTTCATCTTTAGTTTTCAGGAGTCGAACCCACGTGTACCTTTTATGCCACAGCCAATTGGTTTCTTCTTTGTTGAATGCCACGAAGCACGAGTCCTGTTGGCCACTCTGCCAATCGACCACGTATAGGCCACCCTTGCGGATGCCTCTAAGCTTCACTTCTCCTGTGACCTTATCAACAATATCACAGCCAGAGTTAATAAAATAAACATTATATCCATTTTCACATAGTTGGCTAATGCTCATCAAATTGTGTTTAAGGTTCGAAACGAGAGCAGCATTAACAATTCGAATTCCATTTTGTTCTACACATCCTCTACCAATGACTCTTCCTCTGCTGTTATCACCAAAAATAACTGAGGATCCATAAACGCTTTGTATTTCTGAGAATAGGCCTGCTCTTCCAGTCATGTGTCCTGAGCAGTCGCTATCAAGAATCCATTCATCTGGCGATCTTGACGCCTTGGCTCTTAGATCCTGTTTCTGCAAAAATTAAGAGATTGATTTAGGTACCCGTTTAGTATCGGGTCCTGCAGGATTAGCAAGTGTCATTGTTCCTTTTGGAACCCACATTCGAGTGATCTTCAAAATTTTCTTCTTGACATCACTCTTTATACCTTTCTCAACCTTAGGATAAGTAAATCTTGCATACTTAGATTGAGGATGAGTTGTGGTAGTGTGTCGAGCCTTCACTGTCCTTTTGAAAGAATTCGGTTTGGACTCAGGTCTCACATAGGTGATCCGCCTATGTGGTGTGTGTGTATTATATAAAGGTTTTTCAGCATTGTAATGAACATTTTTGCCTTTATGAAATGAAGATTTTGCTGTCCTGGCAGTAGATACATACTGCTCGGCATTTCTTCTAGACTCTGCTGACCATGATTGCTTAGCAAATACTCTAGTATTCTGCTGAGATTTAGCATTCCTCTGTTGAGGTTCCCTAGCAGACATTCTGTCATTCTGCTGAGATTTAACGTACCTCTGCTGAGGTTCCCTAGCAGACACTCTAGTATTCTGCTGAGGTTTAGCAGATTCACTCTGCATTATACCCTTAGTCTGCTTAGCAACGGATGTTTCAGCAGATGCCTTTTCTTTCAATTTTTTTTCAAAGATGAATTTTCCAGCAGAGACAAACTGAATAGTCTTCTGTTTAGAAGATTCTCCTTTATCATTATGATCAAAACCAACACCGGCTCTATCCTTGTGGTGCTTTTGTTGGCTAATTGCAGCATTCAAAACAGCTTTACTGGTCGTGTATGTACAAATGCAATTTTCTTTTGGATTGTTTTTCAGCAAAATGTTTTCTTTTTCAGGAATTTTAAGATTTTTAGAAAGTTTTGAAAATTCAACTTTCATTTTTGAAAGTTCCTCACCTACAGACCTTAGTCTTTCGACTTCCTCGGTTAAATTTGAAACTTCCAACTTTAGTGAGGTGTTCTCACTTATAATGATATTTTTTATTTCATACATCTTAGAGATTTCTTCACTTAGCTTCTTGAGACAGTCTTCCTCAGAGTCTAAGGTGAAATTCTCGTATTCATCAAAAGTTGCAAAGTTAGGAATGCTTATTGAAATTACCTCGTTGTTCTCGGCTGCTAGATCCGTTTCAGCATCCTGATCAGCATCTGCGTCAGCAAACTGATCCTCCACGATGTCTGCCATTAGAACTAGCATGGCCTCTTCATTTTCTTCTTCTGAAGATAAATAGTACTCTTCATCGTTTTCAGGAATATCCTGAGTTTCTGTCCTGGTCTGGAGCGCTCTCTTGACTGCATTGCCTGCACGTCTTTCAAATCTCTGCTTCAAACGCTCCCTCTCCTCTTTGCTGACTTTCGGACAATCATGTTTCAAGTGGTCAGGAGATCCACACTCGAAACAAGTCCTAGGCTTTCGCTCTGCTGAGCGGGCATGAGAAGGTGATTGTTGAGCTTCCTTTGTTTCTTTTTCAGCCTTGGCTTCCATCAACATCTTTTGTAGCTTTTTCATCTGTTCTTCTAGTTCACTGATCTTGAGATCGATAGGCTGGGAGCCTGAGGTTGTAGCAACCTCTTTTGTTTGTGTTACAGGAACAGATCTTTCTTGATTATGATAGGATTTCTTTAGTTTAAACTTATTGAAATCCTTTTTGGCAAAATATGCTAAATCCTCTGAGCTGGCAGCGGATTGTGCTACTGCAGCTTCATTCCTTTTTGACTGTTGTATTATGAATTCATGAGATTTTAGCTGAGCAAATACCTCGGATGTTGTCATTTTGCTGAGGTCTTTTTCACTCAGACTGGTCATTTTGACGAACCAGTCGTCTCTGGGGTATAGTTTAGAAATAATTTTATGATTCATTTCCCCATTTTCATATTTCTTACCAAGATTATTCAGTTCTCCAACGATGGTACTAAAGCGTTCTTCCATATCTTGTATGGATTCTCCTGCATTCATAGAAAAAGATTCATATTTGTCAACAGCTACTTGCAGTTTGTTGCGCTTCATCTGGTCCGTCTCCTGAGATGACTAGCACACATACGTCCACATTTCTTTAGCTGTATCAAACTCTAAGGCCTTTTCTGCCATCAGCTTAGGTAGAGAATCAAGTATTAGCTTTTTTGCAACATGCTCCAGCTGAGCTCTCTTCTTGTCTTCACTGGTATATTCCTCAAAAGGTTTTTCAACCATTTGGGGTCTCGGTGGCCTCGGAGGTCTAGGTTGATCTCCTTCAGCAGGTTCGGGTACGAGTCCTACAAAAGTGTTAGCTTTCATAATCTTAATAGGACCTCTTTCAAGTACCTCAACCATCTCGGGGTGTATGCTCTGAAGCTGTATTAAGGCCATCTTTTTCCATGTTGTGAAGTTTTCCCTGTTGTACTTCCCAAGGGAATGATTCAACATCTTGTCTCCTGAGCTAGACGCAGATAAACAAGTAAAAGTGCTAGGAAGATACAGATCTGGTCAGAAGCGACTCAGAAGCAGTCGGTTTTTCAACCTCCTGCTCTGATACCACTTGTTGGTCCCTAAATACCAGAGTCGTCGTGATTATATCTTAGTACGAGATGCAGCGGAATAAATAAACGTCTCTTACACTTCACGATGTTTTCAGAATGTTTCTTAGCTCAAGTTATTATTTTAAATATGTTTTCAGATATACACTAGCAACTCTGTTGCTGGGTTTCAAATTAACTTTGAGCAGTGATTAATAAAACAGTAAATGGACACAAGATTTATAGTGGTTCGATCAAAATGATCTACGTCCACTCCTTAGTCGAAACGCTAAGATTTTCACTAGAAAAGTATATAGATTACAAGGATTCGCCTTTCCAGTTAAGTAGGCAGTGAGCTTTCGGCCTGGCTACTTGACAGCTATCCTCCGTTGATCTGAACTCCTCCGATAAGGTTTGGCTGGGTCAAGGGTGCACCTTCGAAACTCCTGCCTTGCCTGATGTAGAAGTTTTATAGTCACTTCCTGACTTTTCTTGAATGCGGCTAAGTGCCCGTCTTAGTCTTGACCTTTTCAGGTGTTCGACTGTTAGATTCTTTCTGAAAAGAAAGAATCCCAATGATTGAGATATTCTTGAATGCGATCAAGAATGTCTTCAAAGGAGTGTCAGTATATCAATGAGCGACACTTCTGGTTGTTGAGAGCTTTTAATATACTTTCACACCGCTCTCAACTGACTACTTTTTGTTTGTTCACTTCGTCAAAGGAATCTCTCGCTTGAGTGTTCGTGAGTGTCTAAAGTGAGAAAAGCAGTAGTCAATCTCATTCTTGAACCTGTCTTTTATAGGTGGAGATTCAAACCTTGAATCTCCATATCAGTTAGACACAACGACTTCTTTGTCCAAGAGTGGATTGTCTTGATTGAACACTTTTTGAGTAGGACTGTACTTTTCGAACTACTTCCGGAAAGTCTCGACCTTTGTGTGTACTTCTGTCAGAGTTGCAGTCCAGCTTCAACTTTTGAGCCTCTTGCTTTGCTAAGCTAGGATCTGCTAAAGTCTTTCACTGTCTTCGATCATTTGACTTCTGTTGTTTGTGATTTCTTGTTCGTCGCTGAAGGATGCCGAATGCTAATGCCTTAGCATTCTGTTGTTGTGTATTGTCTAGCAAACGTTCTGTTGTTTGCTAGTAGTCCTTCGTTTGCTCGCTTCTCCAGCAGTTTTAAGTTGTTGATGAATGCTAATATCTTAGCATTCTGCTATTCAGCAACTCTTAGCAGACGTCATCTGCTACGTATCTGCTAGGAATTCTTCTTAGCACACTAGTCTATTACAACTCAATATAAAACCTATACAGGACTTTACAGAGTATGCTAGACTATCTAGAATTCGGCAAATGATCGACCAACTATATAAGGTTTAATCCAACAAAACCTTTTACAAATGGGTCCTAAGGGAGATTTTAGGGATAATTTCCCAACATAAACAACACATGTTTGTTCTCACTATGATGCCACTTGCTGAGTATGACCGTAGTGGTTCCAGAGATTAGATTGAATTCTATGATAGATGGATGGTATATGAGGAATTTACCTATGGGTTGATTTCAGATAGCCTGTCTAGAGAATTGAAACTGAAATACATGGGCTATGCTAGCTCTGTAGGAATCTGGATGGACTTGGTGCGTACGTATGGTGAAGTGGAACGAACTATCAACTGTGATCTCGTTAGAGACCTTGTCTGTAAGAGAATGGTTGATGACAGTTCGGTGACACTGCATGTGATGATCATGGATAACACCATGAAACGATTCACACGTGGAGGTGGATATATCAGTGATCGGGCTAAGATCGATATAATCCTGAACTCCTTACTGATTTCATTCTATGACTTTAAGAAGGATGTAGCTAAGAGAAGTGAGTACTCTTTCAAGGAGTTGCTTACTGATCTCGTAGCAGGACAGTCCTTTGTACCTTCATGGGAGTCTGAGTTATCAGATCTTGAGCACAGCTTGGGCACATTGAAAGATGTGGTTCATACTGTGTGCAAGAATATGATTGATCGCAGATCACGTGAGAGAAGGTCAAATGAAATGAAGGTGGTTGGTGTCACTTCAAGTGAGAAGGCATGCGGAAGCAAGGGACAAGTTACGTCATTTGCATTTGTAACGGAAACATGTTTAGCATCGGTTTCTACTCATTCGTGGGTAGTAGATACTGGAGCTACTGATCATGTTTGTTACATTTTGCAGGGGTTCACACCGAGGAGGGTGTTGAAGAATGACGAGGTTACAATCTCGATGGGGAACGCAGCACAAGTGAGTGCAGCTGCCATTGGAGATTTCACCTTGTACTTTGATGATTCCGTTTTAACATTGAGAGATGTTTTGTATGTGCCGGATTTTCGGCGGAATCTTATTTCAGTTTCCAAACTTTATGTTGATGGATATTCAGTTATTTTTGATAGTGGTGTTTCTATCATTGGTAATAACGGTGTTATCTGTTGTGGAATGTTGAATAATTCTCTCTATGTTGTTAACTGTAATCATAAGTCTTCCGCAAGTATTGCATGTAATTCATCCGTAATTGATAATCCTAGGAAGAGAAAACTTACTTCTTCTGATGAGGATCTTACATATCTCTGGCACTTGAGACTGGGTCACATCAGCTTGAAGCGGATACAAAGACTTGCAGATGACGGTACATTGGATCTAGTCCGGGCTGTACCTTATCAAGTCTGCGAATCCTGCATCGAGGGCAAGATGTCAACTAGGCCTTTCAAGGCTAGTCAGTCTCGAGCAGAGGAAGTGTTGGAATTGATCCATTCTGACTTATGTGGACCGATGTCCACGCAGGCTCATGGAGGGTACGAGTACTTCGTCACTTTCATTGACGACTACTCAAGATACGGATACGTTTACCTGCTTCGCTACAAGTCTGAATGCTTTGAGAAATTCAAAGAGTTCAAGGCTGAAGTAGAAAAGAAGGTCGGGAAAACTATCAAGTCGCTGCGATCTGACGGCGGTGGCGAATACCTAGGTAATGAGTTCCTGCAGTATTTGTCAGAAAATGGGATTACATCCCAGTGGACTGCACCGGGTACTCCCCAGCAAAACGGTGTAGCTGAAAGAAGAAATAGGACTCTTCTAGAGATGGTAAGATCAATGATGAGTTATGCAAACTTACCAATTTCGTTTTGGGGTTACGCATTGGAAACAACTGCTTACGTGCTTAATGTGGTGCCTTCTAAATCAGTTCCTAAGATGCCTTCTGAGCTCTTCCTTGGTCGCAAACCTAGTTTGTGCAAGTTTAGAGTATGGGGTTGTCCGGTACACGTACTGTCGAAGGAACCTGATAAGTTAGAAAGCAGGTCAAAAGTAATGTTGTTCATAGGGTATCCCAGGCAAACGAAAGGTGGTTACTTTTACTGTCCTGAGAGTCAAAGAGTCGTTGTTAGCACCAACGCTAGATTCTTGGAGGACGAGTATGTGAGTAATCACAGGTCAAGGAGTGATGTCGTTCTTCAATAAATTGAGAACGAAAATGCAATTCCAAGGGAAGGGGAACGTGTAGATGTGGGTGCACCTGTGTGAGGTACAGCACCACAGACACGTTCTTCAGTGCAAGGTGCAGGACCACAAGTCACTGCACCTACTACTGACACGGCACCGATGCCTCGTCGCAGTGGGAGAGTTATTTTCCAACCGGAAAGGTACATGTTCGTGGGTGAGTCTTTGGACTTAAGCCCGGAAGACGGACATGAGGACTCTGACCCATTGACTTACAAAGAGGCAGTGCAGGACAAGGATGTTGCCAAATGGCAAGTCGCCATGGATTCTGAGATAGAATCCATAACTGCTATGGATGTATATGAGAAAACCGTTTTGCCGGATGGCTTTAGGGCCATAGGGTGCAAATTTGTATACAAACGAAAGAAAGGGGCGGATGGAAAGATTACGGCTTACAAGGCCAGGCTGGTGGCAAAGGGTTATAGTCAGAAAGAGGGCATTGACTATGACGAAACCTTTTCACCCGTAGCCATGCTCAAATCCATCCGGATACTCCTTACCATAGCTGCGCATATGGACCTCGAGATCTGGCAGATGGATGTCAAAACCACTTTTCTAAACGGTTACCTTGAAGAAGGTAGAGACATCTATATGCAGCAACCCGTGGGTTACATAAGCAAGGGCGAAGAACATCTTGTCTGGAAGCTTAGGAAGTCCTTGTATGGACTTAAGAAAGCTTCAAGGTCGTGGAACTTACGTTTCAACGATGTGATTAAATCCTATGGATTTGTACAGTTAGAAAACGAAAGTTGTGTTTACTGACTTTGTGTCAGTAGGAGCGTGGTCTTCCTTGCACTATACGTTGATGACATACTCCTATTTGGAAACAACGAGGGAGTGATGTCCGAAATCAAGGTTTGGTTATCCGAACAGTTCCAAATGAAGGATCTGGGTGAAGCTGGCTACATTCTTGGGATTAAGGTCTTACGAGATCGTAAAAGAAGAATGTTGAGCTTATTCCAGGCATCCTATGTGGATACTGTGATAGCCCGGTTCAGCATGCAACTCGCCAAGAAAGGCTTGCTACCTTTCAGACATGGCGTTCGTCTTTCTAGTGGGCAGTGTCCTCAGACACAGCGGGAGAAAGATGAAATGAGTATTGTACCATATGCTTCGGCTGTGGGTATTCTCATGTATGCGATGCTGTGTACCAGGCCAGATATCTGTTATGCCGTTGGCATGGTAGCAAGATATCAGTCTAACCCTGGACAGGCGCACTGGACTGCTGTAAAGCATATCCTTAAGTATTTGAAAAGAACTAGGAATTTCTGCCTAGTTTATCAAAGTGAGGATTTGTGCCCTGTGGGTTATACAGACTCGGATTTCCAAGGGGACCAGGATGAGAAGAAATCGACCTCAGGTTATGTGTTTACCCTGGGAGGTGGAGTTGTATCTTGGAGGAGCTCAAAGCAGAAATGCATTGCTGAGTCCACCATGGAGGCGGAATATGTCGCCGCCTCCGATGCCTCGAAAGAGGGGGTGTGGCTCCGGAACTACCATTTAGAGTTGGGCGTGATCTTGAGTTTGCCGAGGAGCATCACAATTTATTGTGATAACTCTGGTGCGGTGGCAAACTCAAAGAAACCGCGGTCTCACAGGGCAAGCAAACACATAGAGAGAAAGTACCATATCATACAAGAAATCGTATCGAGGGGCGATGTGCTGATTAAGAAGATTGACACTGCTGACAATCTTGCTGATCTGTTTACAAAGAGCTTGCCGCAGAAAGTTTACGAAAGACATATTCGTGAGCTGGGTCTGAGGTGGATGCTGACCACTGATAGTGGTTAAAGACAGCAGACTAGATAGACGGACTGTATACTCTGTAATAGCTTAGTTATGCTTTGAGTATAAGTGGGAGATTCATGGGTTTTGTATACTGAAAGCATTTATTGCAATGAGTATACAACGGTTTATTTCTCCTATCTGTTAACAATCGTACATGTATGAACAATGGTATCCTCTTGTCTCACTGATATGAACGATCATACGGCGTGTTGTAGATCGCAGAAGACAGTATGATCACTTGACCTAGTGAGACATAAACATGATCACAGCCGAGACAGCATATGAGGATACGTCTGTCCGGATGGCTGCGGCATTGTCGGAATAAGTAGTCTGTCTTGGTTACTTGACATGCTGGTACGCAGAGGTGGCGTATTGATGGACCGCAGTGAGATATATTCGTCTATCTGACATCAGCAAATAAAAGATCTCGTTATATTGATTGAGTCCAAACCTTAACGAAGGTTCAGGGGTTTGCACGGGTTGACTGTTGCTTTGACTTGCCATGGTGGAGAGCCAACACAACGCGCTCGTATATCCGCATCTTGGGTAACAGCAGTTCGTGTAGTACCGCCTGAGACTGAACTTAGGTAACCATATCCGAGTAATAGGATGGGGACATTCCCTGAGGAGCTCAATAACATTCATCGTGCCAAAGTCATGCAGACTGATTAAGTTCAGGCACGAGTGATAAGGTTTGAGTGGTACTACTCAGGAATTATAAGATATTAATTAATTGTAGTTAGAGCTTGTCAGAGGCTATGATTAATTAATGGATGTTCGGTAACCTTAAACATGGGGATTCTCAATTAATGCAACCCGTTCTCACAACGTGGTACTAAAGGGGTAGGTCAGTATTAATTCTGTGGTGAAAAAGAATTAATATTAATTAATTAATTGTGTCCTGGGTTGTGGACATGGGAATTAATTAATTTATAGGCCCACTTTATTATTTGCATTAGGTCCCAGGTCTGGCCCAAATAAGTGTGCTGAATTGAGCCCAGTAGCCCATTAGGGATAAAACCCTAGGTCTATAAATAGACCACTCTCTCTGGAAACCCTAGCCACCTTTTGTGATTATTCAAATCAGTCAAATACCTAGGGCAGAGAGAGGGGCGCCGTTTTTCACTGGGAGAGGAGGAGAATTTTGATTCTGGTCCTGCTCAAATTACAGATCTACGGAGTCCTCACCAGTAGTAGATCTGAACAGCACCGGGATACAGATCTGAAGATCTAATCTGGAGAACAGAATTCTTCCTCTTGTTCTTTTTTGTTTTCGATTTTATTTAGAAATTAGGGTTCTAATTTCTGATTCCGCAGATAAAATCGGATTGCGTAGTTGAATTGGTTCTTGGAATTCAAATGCAAAAGATCGGTACAGACACTACGGATTTACGGTAATCTCTCAATCCACAATCTTGTATTAAATTCATAGGAGCATGCTAGGGTTTAGAGAAATTTAATTGTGGGAAATATCCATAGATCGATCCGGTTCAGTTTGGTTTTGGTGATTCGGTTCACGGAAAAACCCTACAGTTGATACCGAGGAGCAGGCCCACATATTCTATAGGGGGATGAATGAGAGCACCCAAGCTGCCGTTGACTACGCCGCGGGAGGTTCTCTGATGAGCAAGTCACCTGAAAAGGCCCTCAAGTTGTTTAAGAAGATGGCGATGCATGCTCAACAATGGTCCAATCCAAGGAGACCACAAATCCGGTCCATTGAGACAAAGGAGGATGATGCTCTGAAGAAGGAAGTTGAGAGGCTCAAAGGGGAGATGGAGAAACTGACATCTAATGCTGCTTGAGTTTCTATTGCACAGGTTGACCCCGTAGCTGATGTGAACTACATGAACCGAGACAGTTATCAAAATCAATACCGGCAAGGGGGATATCAACGTTACCACCCTAGACCTCATCCAGGCTTCTCATACTCTCAGCCTGAAGCTGCCGAGCAGCCCCCTCCTAATTTTGATGTGCAGAATGGCAAGGTGGTGGAAAAGAAGAAGGAGACCCTCGACGAGGTGCTCAAGAATTTCATCAAAGCCTCAGATTACCGAGTTAGGAAGGCTGAGCAAGAGGTTGCAGGAATCAACACCAAGGTGGACCGTCTTGGCAAGCATGTGCAGATCATAGAGACCCAAGTTAGTCAGATTGCCACCTCACTTGGTGCGCAACACACACCGGGAAAGTTGTCGAGCACCACCGAGGTCAACCCAAAGAACCAAAAGGATTGCAAGGCTGTGAAGTTGAGATCTGGAATGAGCTACAAAGATCTGAGAATGCCCCAAAGCAAGTTTGGGGAAGAAAAGGAGAAGGAGCCCGCAAAGCCGTCCTCTGTCTCGATCGATAGGCCCCCTGTCGATCGAGATATAGGACAAGAGGAATAGGTCAACACAGATGAGGAGGATTCAGTTGATAGGGCTGCAATGGGTGTGTCGATCGACACACCCCCTGTCGATCAAAATTCAGGACAGACCAGCAAAAATTCTTCCCAGTCAACACAGCAGCTTCCCCAGTCCAATTCCTCAAGTTCCAAAGCTGCCAGACCACCTTCAATGCCCTTTCCTCTACGATATGCTAAGCAAAAGGAGGATTCCAAGTTCTCACGCTTTGTCGAGAACTTGAAGAAGGTAAGCATTAATTTGCCACTGATAGAAGCTCTTTCTGAAATTCCAGGTTAAGTGAAATATCTCCAGAAACTCATGAGCGAGAAAAAGCATTTTGTGGAGAACACAACAGTCAGACTTCATGAGCAGTGGAGCATGATTCTTCAAAAGAGACTTCCAGTCAAGAGAAGTGATCCAGGATGCTTCTCCATTCCAGTTGAGATCGGAGGGATTTCTTTTCCAAAGGTGTTGTGCGACACAGGAGCCAACATCAATCTGATGCCCTTTTCCATCTTCCAACGCCTCAAGATTGGAGAGTTGAGGCCGACTACAATCACTTTGCAGATGGCAGATCGATCTGTGTCTTGCCCCAAAGGTATACTTGAGGATGTTCTCATTCGTGTGGGTCATCTAATTTTTTCCTGCAGATTTTGTAGTCTTGAACATGAAGGAAGATGGTAGCACACCCCTCATCTTGGGAAGCGAATTCTTGGACACTAGTGCTGCTCTGATTGATTGTCGTGGTGGAGAGATCACTCTTCGAGCAAATGAGGAAAATATCACATTCAAGCTCGACAAAAGCTGACAACAATCCGAATGCTACTAAATCACCTCCTTTGAAGATGAAGAGGAAGAAGAGGAAGCAAGTGAAGAATTCAAAGAAGACCAAGCCGCTCAAATATGGGAGCGAGGGAATGAGGTAGCAAAATTGTCAATTACACCATCTCTTCCCGAGTTCACTGTTGTCATCCAAGATCGGTTGGTTTACATGGTGGATCCCCAAGGAAGGCGAGCTCGCTCTAGCCCGCCGTGGTTCTGAAAAGAGGTACCTTCGAGCTATGACGTTAACTAAAGCACTTGTTGGGAGGTAACCCAACTTTTACATGCTTTCTTTTCAATTCCTGTTGTTTTCTTTTCCATTCTCATTTTTTTTTTACTTCTGTTGGTGTGTTTAAATTATTTTCAGAATTCTGTTTTGCCTTTATTTTATGTTATTTTAAAAAAAATATATAAAAAAAATAAAAAATAAAAAAATGAACAGTGGAGGATCGACCTCTGTTTCGATCGACAGGGCCCCTTTCAATCGACACAGAGGTCAACACAAAGTAGTCGACAGAAGGCTCTGTGTCAATCGACACAGAGTGCCAAAATCACCAATTTCTTCGTCGCACAGCGCTGATTCCTCCGATGGATAAAAAGTTAATGTTTGAGATCAACAGTTAGGTACCAGTTCTGTTTCTTGTTTGATTTTTTTCAAACTTTTTCTTACTCTTTGAGTTCAAAATAAGTTTGGGGGGATATGGACAAGAAATTCGAACTTATCTATCCCTTTACTTGCTTTATTTTTTTTATTGCATTTATTAGATTTGGTGTTTTTATTTAAATTTTTACCTAGAAAAAAAATATGGATAAAATGTGAGGAAAAATTTTATTGAGTTTTGAACCCACTTGAACTAATTTTGAGATTGGAATTGATTGAAGATAAGTTTGATTTGATTTCAATGGTGGTTGATTGCCTAGAATGTAGAATACCGCATGATAGGGTCTAATTGAAACTTACACTTGCATGATGTTTAAGTGGATTGAAGTTGACTAAGGAAGAATTTTTGAACCCAAGTGAGATTTGAGCCTTATTTTTGTTCATGTGAGATTGACATGTATGTTTTTATTTCTCTAGAACTTGCTTCTGTTCTGTTTCGAGACTGCATAGTGTGCACAATGATAGAAAATGATCTTAGGCCGTCTTTGTTAGCCAAATTATCCCAAACACTGTCCCTTATATAGATTTATCCTTAGTAAAGCCCCTTTGAACCTGTTACTTTTCTTTCTTGTCTATGAGTTAAGAGAAGCATTGTAGTTCTGTCTCGTATATAAGAAGTGCTATAAGCAGGTGAATTATTTCTTGTCTATAAAAGTTGGGTTAAATAAGGGTAGATTAATGCTTATTGTTCATAAGTAACCTTTGAGTCCATGGTTTCTGTACTTGCCTATGAGTGAAACTTGGATTCCTTCTTGTCTATAAGTTGAGGTGAAACAAAAATTATAAGAGGGTAAGAAATATTTAATTGGTGTACAAAAGAGGGTTGGGCTTTTAAAAAAATGATTGTGTCCTTATAAGATCAAATGATAACAAAAAATTTTAAGAGCATAAAAGGATTGGAAAAGGAAAAAAAAGAGAGAAAGAGCCATGATTTGAATTGTAAAATTTAAAGAGAAGGGTAGATGTTCATAAGAGGGTGAATTAAGATTGATGAGGTGGACGCACTTAGTTGATTTTGAGTCACTTGGCCATATTTCCCTACCTTTCACAAAAAGCCTACATTACAACCTAATCAAAGTCCTTTTTTATTCTTGATTTGTGTGCACATTTGAGCAGTGGAGATCTTAGAACTTTTGCAAGCCTATGGTCGAAATTTCTTCATACATGTTGTGAGTGCTTTCATTGAAACCCAAACACTTGTATGAACGAGCAATACACTTCCTTGTGAGTCTTCCGAAGTTGATGGATATCTTATCTCTTTCAATTTCTTGCGTGATGTGGATTGACGATCTTTGATTGTGATGAATCTTGTGAGGCATTGCACTTTCAACTACTTGAGATTTCTTTTCTTTCTTTTTATTTGATTGAGGACAATCAAGTATTCAAGTTTGGGGGGTTTGATTAGCTCATATTTATACTCACTTATCTATATTTTTCTCCATTGTTTCAGTGCAATTAGTATATGTTTTTACTTATTTCTGTGCATGAGACTATTTTAGAGGATGTTACGCCCTTCGTGGTGAGTTTTGCAGGTATTTAGGGCTAAAAAGGGCATCACAAGGAGGTTATTGCAAGTATGTCGATCGAAGTCAGTATGAGGGTTGCCCATACTGAGTCATGGAATGTCATTATGAAGGTTGTCTCCATAAGCACGAGGAATGTGATGCGGCTAAAAGTTCAATGGAATTAAACTCTCAACCTCACAAAG
>JAPKLW010000475.1:253740-286936 GCA_026898455.1 Plectranthus barbatus
TGATGCGGCTAAAAGTTCAATGGAATTAAACTCTCAACCTCACAAAGAATAAAATATCAAATCCAGGTTCTTCTCCGTTTCGCCTGCTAGAGTACCGGGATACTACGGCAAAGATCTTATAGCTAGGCAAAATTAATCGTTGAGTAGTTATTTATCACCTAGGCAAACAATGTAAACCTATGCTAATATCGAATTACAATCATGAATCAAACAATCAATCAACATTCACTCAATAAATTCCTTTCTCACTTTGGTAAACCAAAACACACAAATGCTCAAATTAGGAAGATAAGATGTTGATATGAACTTGGATGCAATCAACTTAGGTAAATCATCGATGTAAACACGTTTTAATTCCTAATTGGATGAACTCTTACCCTACACTAGTCAATCCCCAGTCACGGTGAACCAACCGTAGATGATACTATAGTCCTCAAACCATCACGTTATCGGACCCTAGACCACTCCTAATAGCTCGTAAATCATCGTCCTATGCCCTATCTCCGCACAGGGATTGGATCAAGGTACACAAGAAGTCATACTATTCACGACACGCCTATCCGCGTATTGGCTGCAATGATTGTGTCAATTATCATCTAAACTGGCGACTACCTACATCTAGAAGAATAAGAACAAGCTCTAGTATGCTTCAATCACAAAGAGGAAGGTAAACAAGAAATAATCAAACCTAAATCTCATGCATCCTCATCCAAATCAACATCCAAGTAGAATTAGAACTTCATATCTTTCAATTGTACAATTACAAGTTTGAATTCAATGTACGTCATTACAAATTGAAAGGAGAAATAAGAATCTTCCCCAAATTGGATTTGGTTGCTTTGATCCACCACCTTTAATCTTCAATCTCCTCCAAGTATTGATGAATTAATCTCCTAGATGCTCTAGGATTATGATGAATTGGAATGGAAAAATGGAATCTAGGGAAAAATCTAGCTAACGTATGTGAAAAATGACATAAGTTCTTCAAATAACCGCCTCTTCCCCTTTTATAGGCAAGCAATCAGGGCCTCGGATCACCCGATCGAAGTTTGGCTCGCCCGGGCCGTCAATAACTACCAAAAACCTCCAAAAACCGAGCCAAGTCTCTGTCCACTCGTGCTCGACCGGTCCTGCACCTGCTCGGCCGGTCGAGCCCTCTGAAGGCCCCGCTCGGCCGGTCCTGCACCCGCTCGGCCGGTCGAGCTCTCCAAACTCCAAAACATGTGCGATTTTCCTCCAAAACTCCACTAAAATTGCTCGTTTATGCCCAAAACCTATCCTACACACATCAAACACACAAAACACGAAAACACAACCAAAATACGACAAAAACATATGATACGGGAGTAAAATAGCCACAAACAAGCATGTACACATATCAAAATATAGGTCATTTTACGCACGTATCAGAATGTCAGACTTAAAGTGTATTGAATGCTAAATAAAAGTCAGTACGAGGATGTCCCATACTTGGATTTCTCGGACTGAAATTGAGTCTGACAAGAGCAGGTAGTACAAGACAAGTACACCTTTTTAGAGCAGACCTACCAAAAGATGGTTGTGATTGGACATCATTCTTCGTGTCTCTAACAACTAAAATTTTGAGTCTGATAGGCATAAATTCAAATATTCAAGGATGCTCCTATAAATAGGTCTACATTTCAACCAGAAAACGTAACGAACTCTCAAGCAAGATAAGCCAAAACTCTGCCGAACTCCCATCTGAAAAGTTCTCTGATTCTCCGTGTTCTTAACACGAGACTTGAGTTTCCAACTCAAGTTAATCATCTGTGCTACGTGGTTCAAAACACGACGCTAAGTTTAAGTCTTAAGCTATCTTCTTGGTGAATATTACTTGTGTTCTATGATAAGCTCATATTTATACTCACTTATCTATATTTTTCTTCATTGTTTCAGTGTAATTAGTATATGTTTTTACTTATTCTGTGCATAAGACTGTTTTAGAGGATGTTACGCCCTTCGTGGTGAGTTTTGCAAGTATTTAGGGCTAAAAAGAGGTGAAATGATGAAAGAGCTGAGTTACACAGAGTTGCCACTTTGATTGATGCACGGGAAGTCGACCAAGTTGGAAGACGAAGCCAAAAAACCGAAGCAGAACCTCTGTATCGATCAACGTGGTGCAAGTCAATCAACACAGAGGTCGAACGTTGATCGTGAGCAAGGCAGAAGAGGAAGAGCTCGACATTGGCATTCCTGTCAATCGAGATGTTCCCTGTCGATCGACTGGGAGAACATTGCAGGCATGTCGATCGACAGGCTTCCTATCGATCGACATGGAGGCCGAAAGAGGAAATCGACATGAAGGATAGCCCGGATTTCGACTTGGTGCTTGTGTCGATCGACAGGCTCCCTGTCGATCGACACAGAGGCTCGACATGGAGATTTTTGTCTGTTTTGGCAGTTTTTGTAATTTTAGCCCAAGACCTAGTTAGGTCTTTTTCTCTCCTCTATAAATATAGACTCAAGACAGATGAAAATTATCATTTTTTTTGCATTATTGCACTTATAATAATTGAGCTTTGGAGTTTTTACAAGACATTCAAGGTTCCTCTTTATTTGTAAGTTCATTAATAATATGTTTGCTTTATTTCTAGTCATGTTTTGTGGCTAGATACCTAACAGGTTCTAGGGTTATGATTTATCTTTTCTGATGCAAGTTAATTGATATCAACTCTTAAGCATGGTTTAATTCTCTGATTTAATTTAATAATCTAGATTAAAAGAAGGACCGAGAGGTGAATTGAGATCTAGGTTTAAAGTTATCAATTGAAGGACCGAGAGGTGAAAATTGTTAATAGGAAACGAGAATTAAATGTGTTGGTTTTTTGTCTCAAAAAGAAGAAACTTGCATAGGAATTAATTAGATAATTATTGAGATTAACTGAATTGGTGTTCTTGAGACTGAGAGGATAAAGTCACTGTTTAGTAATCTAGGATTTAAATTGTCGGACCAAGAAATTTAATCCATCAAAATCTATGTTTTCCTCATTGCTGAGTTGATTGATATTGCATGCTAAAGATTGGATTATCTGCCCTAGGATCTGTGCTCCCTTTAATTGTTTTCAAAACACTTTAATTTCTCGCATTGTCATCTTTAAATTACAAAACAAAACCCCTTTTCTAAATTCCTCAAACTTCTATGTCCTAGAAATTATAGCTAGTACTTTGGGTAGTTCGTTGTACAGTCCCTGTGGGATCGACCACCTTAGTGTGTAAAAAATTATTTGCTTGCTGCTTTCTGCAGCTATCATTCTACTCTGGAACACTGATTCTCACGAGCGTTAGCCAACCAAATTGAGTTCTTGAAAGAACGTGCAAACATCCAACCCACCAGGAAGAAGGTTGCGGGATACGTCCTCACTTTAACCTGAAGACTAAGTCTGCAAGGAGTTCCTAAGTGAGTGACGACAACAAACCGAAGGACATAGTGCCAACAGGCTGTTCATAGATTGTAAGGAGGCTTGTACAAAACTTAGTGGTTTCCCGATTAATTTCAGAAGAGTGGACGTAGGATTTTTCAAGTCCGAACCACTATAATATCTGCTGTCCTTTATTTGCTTTCTTTAAGTTTCTGCAATCTTAAGTTTCTCATATGTACTTTAAAACCTTCAATACTTGGCTAAGTATTGAAGTGCATACTTGTGAAACTTACTTAAGGACTATTTGAGCTTAACTTACTTTCAATTAACCAGATACTGAGTTTCAATCAGTTTCGGAGAACAAGTGCAAATCAAACTTACTTTTCGCTATGTATCATAATCTCTGATTTTGGGACCAACAACTTGGCTCAATCAAACTTAATTCTTTAATTTATAATTAAATAATACATTTAGAGATTAAAAAATTAAAATTATATTAAGTTCAAACTTGATAAACTCCTGACCCTAATCATTGATGCAGATTCAATGGGTTTCAAAATGTTTTATACATAATTATTACTATCGACAATTATGTTACAAGTTACACGATTTAACACAATGATCTGAATGTGTGGAAAGCTAAGGAAATGAAAGAAGTCATATTTGAGTCAATATCATTTAGATTAGGAAAGCAACAATGGAAAATCTTTGACTGGATTGAATTGGGGGATCCAAGAAAGAGTAAGGGCATAATATTATGAAAAGTTAAAGGACAAGGTTCACATGACTATAAAATTTGAGAATCAATTCAAGATGAGGATAATTAATAGTAAAGATATGAGCCAGAGTCAAGCGAGTTGGAAACCCCAAACAATTAATAATCTTTCATCTAAGAAGCTTAAGTTAAAAGGAGCATTCATTAGTAATGATTTGAGTATATGAGTGCTTTAATTCTAGAAATTAAGGATGATGATATGACAATTGACATACTTTTGGATAATTCATTTGAAGATAAGGAAGATATCATGGCATCGACTATACTCACTATCTACACTGATACAATTTTGAGTGTACAAAGCCAAGTGTAGAGAAAGATAGAGACAAAACTAATAAAGTCAGTAAATGAGATGGTAGAGAGGAATATAGTTCAAAAATCTAATTTAATGAGGGCAATTGTTTTGAAAAGTAATGTGTGCGAGGAGAAGCTATTACCAGAGTTTGAATGTAACAGTATGCCAAGCAAGTCAAGCAATGCTACAATCCTCGTCGGAAGGTTAAGATCGTAGCTCAAGAACTCAACAGAAGACAGACACATGCGAAAATGAACTGAAACTGATACGATGGAAATCCAACACCTTTGGATTCGAAAATCTTCAAGTAATATAGTTCAGAATAATCTCCTACGACCCAAGAAGTGAGTTGATCCAACAAAAATGGATATGAATGAGGATGCCACAAACGGATGCAGAATTCAGATTGATAAGTCGATTTTGAGATTTTATGGAAACTCTAGAATTTTGTGAGCCTTCGGATTTTAGGAGAAAATCTCATAAATTTTATTAAACTGAAAAGTCAATACTTTTTCCATAACAAGACCTACATAGAGGGAACTCACTCCTAATAAGAAAATCAAATCCAAGTCTTAAAAAGAAAGCAAAATTCGAAAATCAAACAATAATAAGGCCTAACATAAAAAATAACTAAATAAAATTAAAATAAACTCAATCACTACACATAATTAAATTAATAACTCTTGGGCCATCTTTAAATTCTTCAACCAGCATAGACTTCTTCAAAACATTTGTATCTCAAACATCGTTAATTAGAATTTGTAATTCATCTCTCAATGTCTTCGCTCGAGCCCTTGTCATCGGCCCGCTTGAATATAAGCTGAATTATCTCTCGAAGGTGTTCCTAGGGCTCCATCAAGCAAAGACCAAGTTAGATGATCAATTGAGACTAGCACATACTTGAATTTGAGGATTCTTGAAGAGGAGGGGTATAATAGTGGATTCAATGGGCTTCAAAATAATTAAAACAAAATATTTAAATTATAGTTTGAAGATTCTTAACACTTACTTTTAGATTAGATTTGGTATTTATTTTTGAATTTTGAATTATTAGGTTAGATTTGATTTTATCTTTTTAGAAAGATATTATTTTTTTTAATGAGTTGATTAGATTTTATTTCTAATTTGATTAGGAGTATATATTTTTTTCTCCTTATAAATAGAATTTATTATTCACGTTTTTAATTTAGTTTTCATAAAATTCATGAGTTTATCTCTCCATTTTGAGGGCTCGTGATTTTTTTAGTATTTGCCATAGAAAGGTCTCTCAATTTATCAATCGGACTTCTACGTTCATTTGTGGCATCTTCATTATATCTATTATTGTTGGAGATTGTCGTAGGAAAATTTGTTTTGAACTACGGTACTTGAAAGATCAAATTCTAAAATTTGTTTCTGCGTTGTTTCAACTATGTTCGTGGATTACGATTCTCAGCCAAAGAGCGAGGATCGCATCAACCATGGAGCTCAAGTTTGACAACTATTTGAGTAGTTGGAGCTCGACACGGCTCGGTTAATATTGAATCAATTTTTGAATCTTTTTAGACGATCCCGAATAGCTCACGAGCAGGATTGACCCATGCTTTATCCCTAGAAGAAAAGAATTTAGGTCCGGAGAATGCTATTGTTGTGGATTTTAATTATCCCTCATCACATGACCAGTTGATACTAAGACTATATTTATCAGCAACCGGCCCAACCACCCAACCTTTATTATATTTTATTAGTTTCTCTTACCTCCACATCACTCCAACCTAACTACAATATTTTGTCAAATTTATCCATGACCACTCAACCACCCAACCACATTATATATATTGAAATTTATTTAATTTTTTAATAAAAATAAAACAATTTATTTAAAACATATAGAACTTATAAAAAAGATTATTAAAATAAAATTAACATAAAAAACATAAGTACTAAGAAATAAAATTACATTGCATATATATTTTAAAGAATAGTAGAGAATAATATATTTCCTTAAAGAAAATAATAATAATCCCATTGCTACAAAATAATAAAATTAGAGAATAATATATTTCCTATATATATATATATATATATATATATATAGAGTTGCGTTCAAATATGAACTAAATATTGTGAATGAACAGTGACCATGAATCTAACCATTGATTTCAAATTATGGATGGTCTGATATGGTGACACGTGGAATTTTTTTTAATAATTTTAATTCAACGAAGGGCAAATCTGGCATGTAATATTTCAATAATTTAGTTGGTTATAGTAACTCCTAAAATCATGGCAATAATATCTATGCATGATCTTTTTATTTTTGGTTTGCATATCATATCAAATTAATTCTATATTTTTCATACATATTTTTTACGATTCATTATTATTCATTCTCGATCGCATATTCTAACATCGTGTTCTTCTGCATTTTTTTTTCTACTACGTTAAAACATGGAGAGAACTGTCGATAATCATCAAGGTATGTTTTTATAAACGATTTTTTTATGTTTCGACTGTTTTAGTTTTAGTTTCGCAGCGCAAATTTTTTTTTTTCTGGGTTCATATTCATGTTTACTGTTTTTTGATAGTTAATTTATCGTTTTTCATTCGAAGTTTATTGCGTTTTTCTTTTCCAGAAACAAATACTATAAACTGTATATATATTTTTGTTCGACGTGGTTTGTTTAATTTGTATTCATTTTTGTCGAGTGTTGTTTGTTTTGTTTGCGTTCAAATTAGATTGTTTAGTGTGTGTTTTAGTAAAAAAAAAATTACGTACGTGTATTGATTGAATGGTAATAATTTATAATTTATGTTTATTTGTATTTATCATTACGTTGTTTTAATATTGTCATTACTATTGTACGTCCTTTAATTTATTTTTATTTTTTGAATATTTTTTTAGTTTCTGCTGAATCGGATTTAAATGGACCTGCAGGTACGAGTTTTTGTCATTAAAATTGTGTGCTTTTATCATTACATATAAACATTACTTTAAATTCTGACTTTTTTTTTATGTTCTTAGTGTTGGTTTCTCCTATTTGTGAAGATGCTTTGAAACCACGTGTTGGTAAATTGTTTAAAACTCTTGCTGAAGCTATGAAATTCTATGAAGAATATGCTGCTCATGTTGGCTTTGATACACGTATATATGGGAGTAAGACTGTTGACAATATTGTTACATGGCGATATGTTGTGTGTAGTAGAGAGGGGAAAAAACACTATGGGCAGGAAGACGTTGAAAATGCACGTGATGGTTATTTGAATAAGCGTAGAAGGAGGTCGATTAGATGTGAGTGCAAAGCGAGGGTGGCGGTTCATCAGTGAAATCATCGTCTTCCTCAGCCGCTCTTGCACGTTTTGTACCTGTAGATAACATTCAAATATTAGTGATGTGTACTCAATGATTCCCATTTAGCATTGTAATGATATTATACATTTTATACAATGACAATATCACAAACAGTTACACATAAAATTCCCCAATATACAAATACAATGATATTACAATCGTTAAACAATGACAATTCTTTACATTTACATATGTCGACATTATTTGCTTTTTATGCCTTACTATTTCAATGACATTATACACAACCAACAATGACATTACAATCGATTACAATCTGTGATTTTATACTATTTTTTTTTTGTTCGTACAATAGAAAATTTTATAATGCTAAATTACAAGTAAAATTAAACTATTTCATAACGATTTTTAGATTTTTCGCGCTCTTCCATTTTTAATTTTAACAGTGTTTCAGTTTTTTTAAATCTTTCGCCGGAGAAAAAAAAAACCGAAACAAACCAAAAAAAAAAAACAACTGAAAATGCATTTTTGCGTGTTAGTTCGTCCACATACCTGAACTCGATGCGGCAGTGGAAGGCTTTCGTTTAGGACCCATATGATCTTTTCTACTTCTGTGCGTCTATCACCATGGTTCGGTGTTGTAAAAAAAATAAACCTTGTTAGAACTAGTTCTTGAAGTTTTTTCAAAATTTTAAACAACAAATAACAACAATGAAATTTGATATACTCATTACTTACGAATATTTACTGAAAATGTTCTAAAATCTCACCTGATTACGCCGTCGGTAAGCACGACGTCTCTGGTTTTGTCCGCCCTAGATTGTCGCTTGTTGAAGGTAAGTTTCGACGGTAGGTTAGAATTAATGACAGCAGTAATTTTGGAAAAAAATATTTAATTCAAGTTGAGTTGATCGTGCGGCAGTTTTTTGGAAACCGTTCCCACGAATTTCGGTTTTTTAAATATGGTCTGATATGATTTTGCGTTAATATTCTCTAAAATACCCTTTTAATGACATACGTATAACACTTGTAATGATAGACGGTTTCCACAAATCACGACCGTCGATCTTGAAATTGGAGGGTCTGATTTCGGTCTCTGTTCATTCACCAATTATTGTTCAGCCTAGATTACACCCCTATATATATATATATATATATATATATATATATATATAATATCACAATTTTGGTAGATGCGATCCTTTAAATTTAACTTGAGCTGTTGATGAGGAATTTGCTAGGAAGGTTTAAATGGATATATGTTCATAGAGTTATGTGATGTAGTTGTTGTATGTGTTTATGAATTGCCTTAAATAAAGATATGCCCAATTTGTTCCTCATTTTTGCAGTTTGAGCTTTCATTAATTGAAAGCTTCCAACTCATCAATGGATGGGGTAACTAATTTCCTCAAACCAGCTAACGGCTTCGAATACATACCCTTGAACTGGAAATTGAGGACAGAGCTCGATGGAGGGTAATTCTTACGATGAGGTGTGAATCCGATATGGGACAAACCCACACCATAATATCAGCCAACTGATATATGTACAAGTATGTTGATGATGAAAGATTGTTAATTAATGTTGGATAGTTTTTGTCAATATCAAGAGAGATGAAGTTGTTAACTTGAATAGGAACGTCAAAGCCTATGTCCACATTGTGACTGTAATCACTTCTTTCTGTCGTCCAAACTTTATGGACAATTCTTTTGCTATGTTGTCACCTTAACTCTATTCCTTCCCTTCATTTTGGCCACCTGATTTATTTATGGGTGATTCTAAATGCAGCCACAAAATTTATCCTTGCAGCCCCTTTTAAAATAATAAAAATATTTTTTAATATTACTATTATACCCTTAAATCAAAAAATTCTAATTAAACTTAAATGTGTGAAAGTGATTTTTTTTTTTTAATATAGCCATATTTTTTAACTTTAAAAAATTTATCAGCCACAGTTATAAAAACTACTGCATCCTCCTTTGCCGTCAAGCACATTACCATTCCCCATTTTTATTTGAATGCAAAGCTCAGAATTAATACAATTATTTGATTAAATTATGAAAATTACAGGTACTCTTGCAAGCAAGTTGACGGGAAAATCAGATCCTAAGTTTTCTTATGGGTGGATTTGATCGATTAATCTCAAAAGTTTTCCAACTAAAAAAAATCAAATAAATTGCAGATTTCCTTGTGTTGAATCTTTTCTAACCACCAAAACATATCTAATTTTGAAAAATGGTTGATAAACAGGAATAAATTTAGTTCGTTTTTTTGTTGTATAATTATTTTGATCTTTTGACTATATAAAACGTTATCTATGGATTCCTCCAAAAATTTCTCCCATTAATAATTTTTCTGCAACAATTTTAGTAATGATTTCGGAAAGTTGTGTAAAATCTTAATGATTTCAAATGAGTTGCTCTGCAACAATACCTCCAGTCGGTTATCAATTTAATATTGATGAATGAGATATTGGTGAAGGGGGCTATGTTATTAAAAATATATTTCTTATTTGTTTGGTGTATTTTAAATTGGAGAAATAAGGGTAATATAGTAATATAAGATATTAATTTTATGTTATAAAAATAAAGAGGCTATATGGAGAAAAAGGGTGGCTACGTTTAGAATTACCCTTTATTTATCTATTTATTTTCTTTTGGTGGTTTTGCCATCCAAATTCTGCATTATTAGTTTCCACTAGGTTCATTTGAATCGGGTTTAAGCAAGTGGACTTAGAATTTTTTTTTTCAAATCTTATTTTAGTAGTATAATGATTCGATTTTTATATGATTGTCCGTCTCATGACGAAGAAAAATAAGTTAAAAATAAAGGGGAAAAAAATGGTATTTTGGCACTTACAATGAAGAGTAGTCGGAAAAAAAAAATTATTTTTACTTAACTTTGTACTTTTTTATTATGTAAAATATAAGGGAATCCCCTTACAAAGATTTTCTACATAGGTCACTACAAAAGTGGACTGATAATTTTTTGAGAGGAAAATAGTAATTTCATTAAAAATGAAATATACACTCTCATGTATTCTGTCATAATCATAAAAATGCATTAAAGGATGTTTAATGCGATGCAAAAGAGTGGCGGAATCATTTTTGAGAGGCAAATAAAATTAAAATCACAGGAAATTATTATGATGGAGCAGGAACCACTACGCTGAAAGTTAGTGCGTGGGAATAGTCCGTAATTGGTTGGCGAGGTTAAATCAAAGCGCTTTAAATACGTTTGAAATTATCCACGCAAAGATGGAACTTATTCAATCTTGTAATAATGTTCCAACCAATCACCACAAAATTATTATAATAATAATAATCATATAATATTGGGAATGGCAGCCTGGTATAGTTCCCCTTGGTCGGACACCTACAAAATTCATTTCATCATTCTATAAAAAGAAAAAAATGCTCATTTTGTTTTAGTAGTAACCATCACCATTACTAAAATGGTGAACTGTGTCCCCCATTCAAGATGTAATAATAAAAATATCTTGCTTGAATCAAAAAATTATAATTCGAACTTTCTCAGAATATATAAGTGTGAGTTTATCTTTAAAAAATGGCAAATTATTCTATTTGGGTTGCAATAGTGAAAACATCTAATTTATTATCAAAGATAAAAAATTCGAGATCTTTCGAAAATATTTGATTTGAGTGTGTAAGTTTAAATAAATTTATTTCTTATAATAAAAAGAAAATGACAAATTGATCTAAAATATGATGCATTTGAATTCCCCTTCCGCCCTATGTATAATATAAAAACAAGATTGGAATATAATAAGAAAAATTCATGATTCAAGCCAACTCAACTATACAAGGTATCTACATTATACACTACCAATACCAAAGTAAACCAGGCTCTATAAACAAAGGGGGTAGCCGGATTTCATACAGAAACAAACGTCTCCAATATTCTATCGGACAAACCATTGTTACAACTTCATCTAGACTATGCACAATAGATTTGGAAATGTCACCTGCATCCAAAGTCCCAGTTCATGACCACTTTTCTGATCCCATACTTGCTCCCAAGGGCACCTGTTTCTACTCTTTCCTGATACTCATCAAACGTCGTTTCTGCATACCGGGCAGGTCCCTTGCCGGCTGAGCCACTCGTCTATACAATGTATGTGGAAGAAATGTCTACAACTCGGCAGTAACCTTGTCGATTCTCCATCTCTCAAATCCTAGCAAGAAATAGAGTGAAAACTCGTTGTTAGCAATGGAAATAAGTCGATCATTGTAATGTGAGATAGATCATTGTAATGGGAGATAGAAAAACGAAAGCATCAACTGTGTACATGACAAACCCTGAGGCATCAACTGATCAATTCTATCCAAGAGCTGTGCTCAAAACATGGTACATGGAGGTATACAACACTCAACACACTAATAAAGCCACTAGTCACTGCAGACTCTATGAATGCATACTTATTTGAGTTCTCTAGCAAGAGTTTCATCATGTAGAGAAAAATACAAGTTATGTATCTTTGACAATACAAAGGAAAAGGATGCATATACGGATACACATACATATCAAGGTAGTTGGGGAGAGGAAATTAGTTATCAAGAAATTTGAAGTTCTCATTCCCACTTTGGTTTTAAAAGGTCAAAAACAGAGAGCTAATAAGAGCTACCTGTAAACAAATGACACAACTAGCGTTAGAACACAGAGTTGCTGCATCATTAAACTCAAAACATGGCAATTCCTTAATGGTTGTCTGAGACAATCCTCTGATGGTATTGACCTCAAAAATGTCAGAAATATCCCTCAACCCTGTCTCCATTGCACTAATCTGAAAATCTCAAACAAAGTTAGTTGAGCAGTGCATCCTAACACACTAGACATCTCAAACATGATAGGCTCCCAATTAATACCTGCCACTGATATGCTTTTAATACTGCAGGACTCACCCATTCCATAAATATCTTCCCGTTCACAAGACTACATATTAGTGCAGCCTGAAAATGAACAACAAACAAGTTTAAAAAACTAAGCTTTTGGATAATCCCCAAGTGAATTTAGAATAGTCAACTATATGCATCAGCCTCTTTGATGAGATCTTTCTCTTTTCCTACTTCCATTAAGTTCAAAGAAGTATTACTAGCTAAAGCAATCAAGGGGCTCGGTGAGACTAAGGTAGGATGCCGAATCATTCAACCGTGCATTAAAGAGCCATTATGATATGTTTATAAACAGGAAAAAGCATTAACACTGTGATGGAAGTAAATTCCTTGTGGAGCCATGGAGGAGTTAATGTTGGGGTAGATATTTGATGGAAATAAAATGCTACTGCAGAATGCAGGTAGTTTTATTAATAAGGAAAGCGACGTGCATCACCTTTGAAAATGGCTCCCCATTTAGTATGAGTTCCATCAGCTGCACCGCCGTGATGGCCCCCGCTACCGCCCCCACACCAACCCCACGCAGTAGGCCGGTTTCTGTGGTCTGCCCTTTAAGTGCTCCACTAATCACGCCTATAATAGCTCCGCCTACATACAAAACCCAGTGCCATAATCAATAAATTTGGACGAGAAATTTGCAAACATCACATGAATCGAAGCAGAAGAGTATCACAACATGCAAAAAAATAAAAATTAGAAAATGATTTCGACTGGGGAATTTCATCGAACGACTTAGAGGGCATTTCGCAGAAGTGCGACTCACAATGAAATTGGAGCCGGTGCTGTTCAATGATGAATACGCATACAGTTAACAAAGAAGCGGAAAACTTGAACGCTGGCTACGGCGGAGAGAAACGTACCCAAAGCGAAAATGCAGGTGAGTATAGCAACGGCGAGTTTCTTGAGCAGAGCGAAAACAAAGATAGATTGAGAGGCGGTGAGAACCCAGGAAGCGACGGCGGAAGCCCAGAATTTCATTACTTGATAAGAGATCAACATTAGCCCCAGGAATCAAGTTTAATAACTAAATAAAAAGTGAATGAAAAAGATGAAGAAATGTGGGGATTTATAGGGGGGAAGAAGTAGAGCATTAAAGTCTGGTTGGGAGCTCAAGAGCTACCACACCACACACGTGCCTGCAGCCATGCATGCTGCATTTTCATTTTATTTCTAGCCTAAAGTCCCATTGAATTCGAATTTATGCTTTTTTTTTAATTTAATATAATTTGGTATTGGTATAACTTTTTATTTTTTTAAAAAAATTTAATATAATCTAAACTATTATGAATTATATTGGTATAACTTTTTGCTAGGAATATTGCTAGAAATATTAAAACCTCTTGGTTGTTAATGTATGTTTATTAAGTTTTGGTGAATCAAAGTTCAAGCCGATCTAGTTTCTAGTAACTTAATATCGAGTCGGAATGTAAAAGTCCTGTATTGGATACATATTCTCGAGTTGTAATAGATCTAGAAAAGAAGAATCGAAAAATGTTGAAGGAGTCAGCAGACCTGAAGATTGCTAAAGAAGCTAATAAAGGCTAACAAACACGAAGGAATGCTGAACACGCCTAATAGAATGCTGAAGGAATAACATAAGCATGTTGCGAGATCTCAGCAAGACTGCTGAAATATCAGCCGTATATCAACTGTCAGCAAACACTCAATAACAATCATGACAAATACAAAGTCGTAAATAAGAAGGATCTGGATCACAAGGAAACCCGACGAATCAAAGAAAAGAACAATCAATAGACATAACAAATCTTTCATGACCTTAATATTCAGTCGAATATTAAACACATTCGAATACTGAATTTTCAGTCGGAGGACTGAAGAGTGGACGTAGGACATTTGTTCGAACCACTATAAATCCTTGTGTCCTTTACTGTTTTATTTCGTTACACTGTGTGTGCGCATATTTAAAACTCAACACATCAAATGTTGTAGTATAATCTGCAATTAAACTAACGAATATTCGAGCTTAAACACATTCGATAAACACTTGCTAAGTCATGACCTTAGCAAGATAAGTGCAAGACATTATTAATACTTTCGCTGCATATATAAACACTCTGATCGCGGACCAACAAATGGTATCAGAGCGGTTGGTCTTTACAGACTAGTTGTTTCTGAGTCGCTTAGGACCAGATCCATATTTTCCTTGCATATTTGTGTGTTTTTGTGTTTAGCTCAGGTCAAAGGCAATGGCGAACAACACAAAGTTTGGAAAATTTACTCCAGAAACCTACTCCACCTGGAAGAAGAGGTTGCTGATCACATTGATGAATATCCATCCCAAGATTAAGCAAGTGATCGAGAATGGACCAATCAGAATCCAAAAGGTGAAGACCAAAATTGACGAAAGAGTAATAGGACCAGATGTAATGGTGGACAAGCCGTACGAAGAGTGAACCCAGGAAGATCGAGTTCATGGTCAACTAGATTACGTAGCCATGGATTTAATCTTAAGTTCTTTGTCACCAACCCTAGTGGCAGAAGCCTTGGAATACGAGAATGCCAAGGAAATGTGGGACTTTCTTGGCACTCTAAGCAAAGAGACGGATCAAATGAAGAGAAACAAGCTACAACAATGGGTAGACAAGTATTAATCATTTCAGTTAATTCTTGGCGAAATCGTCAATGTTATGGAAGCCAGATCCAACACCATTGTAGCTGAGTTAAAGAAGCTGGGAAGGACATATAAGCTTCCCGACATGAACTCAAATATTTTCTCAAGACTGCCAAAGGAGGACCGGTTCGTCAAGGTGACCAGCCTGAAGGAGAAAGATCTGTCAGCGATAAGCACCAAAGAAGTGTTCGCTCAACTAAAGGCACACAAATGGGACATCATGCAGATCAACAAAAATGAAGTTGTTCGTGCTGCAATACCCATTGAAGAACCCATCGAGGATGCAACATTCTTCGTGAAGAGAGACGGACAAAAGTGGAAAACCAAGAAACCATTCCACTCAGATCGACCAGCTCAATCCAGTCCAACAAAGGAGATTGCATCTACTAATGGATCTCAAGCTAAAGAAGCAGAATGCTCAGTCAGCGATCTGGAAGAGCAGATGAAGAGATTACAAACGCTGTTGCTGAAAGCCAAATGGAAGAAGGAAGAGCTCCAACAAAGTCAATCAGTAGACAGCCAGATCGTCAAGAAGACGCCAAAAACATGCTACGAATGCAGTTCTCTAGATCACTTAAAGTTTGAGTGTCCTCGAGTAGATCCAAATGAAAGGGAATGATTAAGGAAGCTGTTTGAAAGGCGTGCATCAAAAGCAGTCACTAAAGCTACTGATGAAGATGATGTTCTCATGGTTTTCATGGCCGACATCAATAATGATACTGATGGAAATTGTTGGTCCCGGTTTATCAGGGTATAACTTGGCAGCGGAAAATGTGTTAGTTCGTTTCTTGCACTCTGCTGGTTACTCAGCTGACTGGGACCTTGTCAGCTGGTAAGTCAACTGGCACTATGAGTACTCAGCTGACTGGCGACTGGCTGGTCAGCTGGTAGCTCAAGACTTAGAATATCTTAGCCTTGTTTGCACAGTTATATCAGTTTTCAGATATACACCAGCACTTGAGTGCTGGGTTTCAAATCAGTATGAAAATGCAGAAAGCTGATAAAGACAAAAGGATTTTTATAGTGGTTCGATCAACTGATCTACGTCCACTCTCCAGTCGACTCACTGGAAATTCACTATAAGAGCAATCAGGTACAAAGTTCCTACGATCTATCTCCAGCTGGTAGATGCCCCGTCTACCAGTCCACTGGATCAACCGCTCCCGGTCCTTGTCCTTCTTCAGCTCTCGTCAGATGGATGGAGTGTGAGCACGTCACTTCAACCTCCTCCTCTGACTGGTTGGGTGTTGAGTTCTCCCAAGAACGAGTCTTCTCAATGCGGCAAACTGCCCGTAATAACTCAAGTGCTGGCTGGCACAAGAGCTGCTGTGAACTTCCTCGGAGGAGAAAGAACACCAAAGAGATCTGTAACTTACAAGCTGGAAGCTTGAAGTCTCGTGTTTGAATAAATCAACACACGGATAGCCTTTAGAGAGGCCTCGAAAGATGTATGCTTTTACTTGCTTGAGCGTAATAAATTTCAGTCTTTCGGTAGGTGAAGAGTATTGAATGTTGATGGATCCCAGGTATTTATAGACGCAGGATCCCATTCAAACTTCTAGCCGTTTGGACTCATCCGGAAAAGGTCTCTGTCGTCGCATGTCCTTCTGACGGCGGCAGGTAGGAATTTCCGGAAAGTGCCATGCTTTTGTCCACTTTATCTGACACAGATCTCTTTGTGTCAGAACGGCTCTATTCGTCAGTACGAGGAATCGGAACTGGTGTCTTGAACTGATAGACTTTAAGGTATCCTCCCTTAAAGTCATACTTTGTCAGTTTATTCCTCAGACGAATCTTCTTTTTGTCTCTAAGATACTGGGAGAGTGAATCTTGAATTCTGCTGGTAACATCCGACTGGTAGATCATTCTGGTGATCTTGTGCTGGCAGTCTCTGCTGGTGACTTACGCTGGCACAATCTAAGTCTACCAATATGTCTGATGTTAACCCTTTCTTGGAATCTCCCATGACTGGTGGCTTCACCGCTGGTGAATAGTGTCAGCCAGAACACATATTCTGCTGGTAAGATTTCTCAGCCTCCTGCTGGTAAATCTTCCCAACTGGTGAACAGTAACCAGTCAATAGCTCTACTCCATGCTGATGAACAGTGTCAGCATGTCTTTGTCAGTCGCTTTTGCTGGTGAGACTTCTCTCAATTGGTAAGCACATCTCATGCTGGTGAACAGTAGCCAGCATGAGTCTTGATCAGCTACGACTTACAACTCAAAAGACCTAAACAGGACTTTACATTTGAGACTAGAGCTATTCTAGAGACAAACTGACGCTGGTTGGACTTAGGATTTGATCCACCAAAACACTTAAACACCAAATCAAAGATCTAAGCTATCAACTGGGGAAGGGAAACTTAGATAATTTTCCCAACAGAAATGAAGAGCATACATGAGAATCAGCCCTAGCTGTCACGAGAAACCAGGTAACAAATTATGTTATGTCTGCTGCTTCTACTTCAGAAAACATGCATGATACCACTGATTCATGCTACTCAGACTCAGAGGAAATAACCATACAATTTTTGTTAAAAGAATTTTCAAAAGTTCATGCATTAAGAGATGTTTTAGTAAAGGAAAATCCCTCACTGAAAACTCAGCTTTCTATCTTGACCAGTGAGATTAAAAAATCTAGGTCAGCAGACGAGGAACTTTCAAAATTAAGAACTAAATTCTCATCCTTGAATGAAAGTTTTAACGTTTTGAAACAGGAGAATGAAGTTCTGAAAAATAAAAACTCCCTGCAAAATGCTTGTCATTGTAGATTTTAAAAAAGAACGAGAGATTTAGATGAAATTCTATGTATCCAAAGGAGTTTAAAGAACTTCGTTGGATTAGGTTATGATGAAGGAGAATCCTGCGATGCTGAATCCAGTAAATCAAAGAAAATCGTTTTTGTTCCAGCAACTGGGAAGATTCAGCAACCTGCTAGGAAAGACAAGAGGGAAAATCCCAAGATAGTTACAATTGCTCAGCAGAAATGTGGGCAAACTAACGTCCCTCTGCTGACTGCTCAGCAAAGACTGAATTACTTGTCTGCTGAGAAAAAGCCAGCGAAGTCAAAGTATGTAACCCAGTAGACTGTTCCATTTGCTAGGAAGGTTCATACAAACCTTAGCAAGGCTAAGCAATCTGCTGAGATTGCAAGGAAGCCAACATACACGCCAAGTAGGAGGAACACCTACTTGAGGCCAGAGTCTAAGTCAACACATTTTCAAAAGATTGTGAAGGCTCGACACACTACTATACACTTCTATGCTGATTCAATGCATTACTCCAATAGGAAGGAAAGGTAGTAAAACATGATGATAAGAGAAATGTCAAAATCACGAAGGTCTGGATTCCCAAAGGAATAATCCAGAGAACTAATCCTACAGGACCCGTAATTGATCGGGTACCTAAAATATAACTTTTTTGTTTTGCAGGAACAGGGCCTAGGAAGAAAAACTTCAATAAAATTAAAAAGAATGGATCCTAGACAGTGGATGCTTAGGTCACATGACGGGAGATGAAGAGATCTTCACAGAAATCCAGAAGATCAAAGGACCTTCAGTCTCATTCGGTGACAATTCAAAGGATAGAGTAATCGGAAGAGGGTACATCAAGCAGAATGGAATGCGAATCATCAACGTGGCTCTCGTCGATAATCTCAAGCACAATCTACTGAGCATCAGTCAGCTAAGTGAAAATGGATATATTGTTTCTTTCTTTGATACATGTTGCGAGATTGCTGATAGGACCACTGGAGAAGTAAAGCTTGGAGAAAGGAGGACTCTATGTCGTTGATTGGGAAAGTGGTGAGCAATCATCATGCTTCATAGCATTCAGCAAAGAAGAGACAAACTGGCTATGGCACTTGAGGGTTGTGGTTACTTATGAATTTTATCTTCAAAAACTCTGTTTTATTTGTTTGCTTGTTATTTGATGTTTTGGGTGATTGTGTGAACCCGTAATTTTAGGATGTTTGGTTGTGTTTGAACTTTTTTTGGGTGAAGTGTGTGGGTATGATCTGAATGGTGGTGTAAGGAGGTGTTTATGAAGTATCAATATTAGGTCTATTATCCTGTCTCGAGCTTGATGATGTGGGTGTGTGAGTATTCTCTCTCTTTCTTGAAATTTCATGAGTGATGATCAGGTTGATTGGGAGTCGGCCCCCAAAATTTTTAAGTTTAATTTTAGGATGATAGTCTAGCTTAGGATACAAAGTTTTGCGACTGTCTTGTGTTTGGAAAAACCTGATATGCTACATGTTTGAGTTTAATGGGTACTTTAGTTTTACTTGAGAAAAGAATATGTGAGATGCCACCTATCCGAAAAATGCTAGCACATTCGAGACGAAATTAGAATGAGTGTTGCATTAAGAGATGATTTAGGCCATCATTTCATCTTTATGCTTGTAGAAGTTTCTTTCATCTTGCATTAATTACCTTTGCACCCTGATTTGGGCTTCGAGCCTTTTGTTTGACTTAAACCATAAAGGATGTGAGCCGATTATCCATATACACCCGAATTAAGAGGCAGATTTGTTTAGGTTATTGCACTCAGAGATTAGAGAAATAATGAAACGGTAGAACTGAAATAAATTGAGTGTGTAGAAGCCTCAGTGCTTGTTTGTAAATAAACTATGCTGCAGCCTGTGAGTGGCATGTTCATATTGAAAAAAAAAAAGAGAGAGAGAGAGAGAGAGAAGAAGAAGAAAAAGAAAGCAAGAAAAATTAGATGGGGTAAATAACCATCTAGCAATTTTTTTATGAGTTTGAAGGTATTTGTAGTTCTTCTTTTGTAGTCTCAATAAAATAAACTCTAAGTGCAAGGCCGAAAGCACGCCTCTTAAATTCATTAGTCACTTTATTCATAACTCCCTTACCCTAGCCACATCCTTATATTAGAAGCTTATGAAGATCTTTTGATCTTAGTGTAATACAAATTTCATTAGTGGAGAGTGTGCTAATGTTTGAAGGTTGTAAAAAGCAGTGGTATCGATGATCATTAAAGCTGAAATGGAAGTTAAGTTTAAGCTTGAAGCATATGTTAGCTATCTTGCTGAAGTGTTTTGAAACATTAATTTTCAAGCTAGATTAGATTGCTTTAATAAAACTTATTAGATTGTGGTGGTTGAAGCTTGATCACTTATGAATCACTAATGTAACATTTCTTCTTTAATTCTTTGGTGATTAGCTGAAAGCTCCGAGACAGGAATATGTAAATTAAGTCCATTTTGTTTTCTTTTGAGTCTTTGTTGCTTGGGGACAAGAAACATTTTAAGTTTGGGGGAGTGATAACTCTCTTAAAGAGTTATTGTTTTTGTTTAAAACTTAGTTAAATATGTTTCAGAAAGGTCCTGTTTCATAGGATAATTAGGAAAATATAGGTAAATTTGTGAAGTTATCTAGTGTAACACTCCTAAACTTTTTAACATTTTGTAACTTCTTTCACATAAAAAATTGTTATTTATTTTTCTTTTAATTAATACATTTCATTAAATCATGTATACATCATCATCATCATCATTATTATTATTATTATTATTATTATTATTATTATTATTATTATTATTAGGGTGCCTGCAATGGAGCAACTGTTCCCAGCTTTAGACCCATGGAGTTAGGTTTCAACCGTTGTGTGGGTTTGATAAAAATGATGTGGCAATAAAAATGAATACGTGGGTTTATATTTCAGAAGCTGTGTTTTTAACAAATAGGTGGGGCCCACTGAATGATATTGTTTGCCACTATTTCAACACTTTTACTATTTAACATTTTTAAATTTCTGGTGGACCCCAATATTGTAAAAATATTGAAACATAAGCACTAAAATGTCAGTTGCAAACGGCCAATATATATTGTGAATGGACTGATACACTGAAATAGCTCAAAAAAATCGTAGATGCAAACGATCGATTTTCTTGTTTGTTGAATAGGCAAGTGATCGATTCTTTCTTCGATACATTCGTATTGAATTTTTTCCAAAAGCCCGAAAAGACAAACGAACGTTTTTTATTTTTTTGAATAAACAAGCTATCGGTTCACTCTTCTACACCATTAAAAATAAAGTTTAATTAATTAAAAATTTATATATTTAATATATACGGTAATTTATTCACCTCTCTTATTGATATTTTTAAATTTATAATTTGATAATGTATAAATAAAGTGATTAGAATTAATTACTGCATAAATTAAATATGTTTTATTTTATAAATCTTTATATGTGTCATGGAGTCATGGACAATGTAATTCAGAAAATGGAACATGATGTTTACCATTTATCAGTTCTTCATCAGTGTATTTGATATGTGTGTGAAATGACCTATTTTTCGATGTGTGAGCGTGCATGTTTGTGGCCATTTTACCCTCATATTATATGTTTTCGTTGTTCTTTTGTCTTGTTTTCGTGTTTGAAATGTTGTAGGACGTGTTTTGAGCATAATATGGCATATTTGGTGGAGTTTTGGAGGAAAATCATCCGAGTTTGGAGTCCGAGGAGGTTAGGTTCGTCCAAGCGGAGCGAAAGGAGAGTTTCGGAGGCTTGGAGGAGTCGCCCGACCAAGCAAAGCAGGCTCGGCTGAGATGAGCCGGACAGAGGGCTCGCTCGGCCGAGCAATACAGGCTCGACCGAGCTATGCTGACAGAGAGCAAGCTCGGTCGAGCGGTTCTAGCTCAGCCGAGCCAGAATGGGTTTTCCAAGCGTGCTGCGGTTCCCAGGAAGGCTCGGGCGATCCGAGGCCCTGTTTGCTCGCCTATAAAAGGGGAAAATCAGTAAATTCATGACCTTTTGGTCAGATTTTCAATAACCGTAACGAGAGTTCTCCCTAGATTCATCTCCAAACCTCTCCCCAACCAAAATCAAGGTGAATCAAGCCACATTCCATCCATTTGGTGAAGATTGAAGAAGGAAGGGAGGTAGATTGGATTCAAAGAAGGAAACTAAGGAAGATCAATCGTTGACCTTGAGTTTTTTAATGAATTATTTCAATTTCCTATTTGCTTTGTACTTAATTCAAGGTATGGAGAACTAATTTCATTGTGAGTGTTGTAGAATTGAAATTGTGATGAGTTGATGTTGAATATGCTTGTTTACTTTCCTTTGAGGGATTGATTTGCACTTGAGCTTGTTCCTTACCTTTTAGATGAAGGTAATAGCCAATCTTTAAGGTAGTTGATGTGAACGCTGCAGCCAACACGCGGGCGGAATCATCGTGATAAGTGTATAATCTTACGATTCTAGTTCCAATCTATGTGCGGTGCTAGGTCGTAGGGCGATAATTGACGATCGATTGGGAGTGATCTAGGGATTAATAACGTAGATGTTTGCAATTCCTAGTTTCATCTACCGTTAGTTATCCGTAGCAAGTGACTAACGAATGTAGGGTCGATTGTTCAACCTCCTAAGAATTAAACTTGGTTTACAACATAGTTTGGCTTAACTCGGATCAATGGAAATTCGATCAACACTCACTATCTTCGTATTGTTGGATTTGATATCTTAATCTACCTACACAATTGATTGAATTGCTTGATTGGAGAAGTTTGCATATTGCTTTATTGTTGATTGTTACATTTAAAGATTTTTTTACATTTAATTGCCTAGATAGAACGAAAATCAACGACTTTTGAGTAACCTAGCTATTGGTACCCTTCAATTGAGTAGATGATATCCACTTGAGCGAATTAGAAAAGAGACCGGATTGATAAATTTAACTTGTTAATTGTGTGTGCTTCACGCGGCTATCACATTTTTGGCGCCATTGCGGGGGAATTTTTTAGTAGGTCTTGTGGAATTATTGAAAGTTGAAGTATGGTATGCTAGGTGTTTGAGGAAATGCTTGTTTGAATAGTGTTACTAACATTGTTTGTTTACTAATTGTTCTTGTTTGTTTTTGTTGAATTGTTTTACTTGTAATTGGTTTTGTGAATTTTTCCTAAGTGGTTTATGATCACACGATCGAAGGCTAGGGAGATTGAGGAAAGGAAACTTCGAGAAAGGAGAGAAAATACTCAAATCGAGTTTGATATGGCTAACCAAGGAGAGGACACGGTTAGAATTGAAGAGTTAGAGAGGCAACTCGAATTGATGAAAGCTATGATCAATGAGAGGAATGGTCTTAGGAGACCACTTCAAAATCTTTTTCGACCTCAAGGGGAGCCGATAACGGGAGGTTTCCGGTTAGGAGTAAATGCTACGCAATTTGAGATAAAGCCGCAATTGGTCCAAATGATACAAAACAACCAATTTGGGGGACATGTGACCGAGGATCTGAATGTGCATATATCTCGATTTTTGGAGATTACCGATACAATAAAGATCAACCATGTCCCTCAAGATCAAATACGGTTGCGGTTATTCTTGTTTTCTTTGAGAGATGGTGCGAGAAATTGGTTTGAAGGTTTGGATAAATCAAACATCGCGACTTGGGATGAGTTGAGAGAAAAAATCTTATTCAAGTTTTTCCCGCCGAGTTTGACGTTGAAGAGAAGAGCTGATATAACATCGTTTGGGCAAAGATACGATGAACTGCTCTATGAGGCATGGGATAGGTTCCGTGAGCTTCTACAAAAGTGCCCAAGACATGGACTTTCTCGGAGTCAACAGATTTGCCAATTCTACGGGGGATTAAACTATGAAACGAAAGTGATGATGGACGCTTCCTCGGGAGGAGCATTTCTTGACCTTGAAGAGGAAGAAGCTTGGAGAACGATTGAGAAAATGGCCGATAATAGTTTTCAATGGCCTAAGGAACGGAAGGACTATCGATCGATTAAATCGGTCAATGAGGCCAAGGAAAGTGAGGAATTCAAAGAGCAAATTGCGGTCATGCAACGGAAACTTGATGCATTATCTACCTCGGGGAATAGAAATGAGGATATGATGGTGGTTCGGCATGAAGAGTCATACCCGGAGAGTGTGAATTTTGTGAATCAAAAAATGGGGTTCAATGTTCGTCCCCAATACAATCCGCCGGGTAATATGTATTACCATCCATCTAACCGATTTCACCCGAATTTTTCCTATGCAAACCCGGACAATGCTCTCAATCATCCGTTACAAATTGAAGGAGGAAGTAGTAGCCAAGGATATGCTGGGGGAAATAATAGGTATGGTAACCAAGAGCCGAGGAGGAATCCTAATGAAGAATTTGATAAGCGATTTGGGAAGTATGACGGCATGTTTACCGAAATTCAACTTCAAATTTCTTCCATTGCGAAGCAATTAAGTGGTAAGCACCAAGCTGGGAAATTTCCAAGTGACACGGAAGTGGTGCAAAAGAAAGGTTGTAACATGATTGAAGGTGAAAGTAGGATGGAGGAAAACTTGGAAGTGATGACCCCTAAGATTGAAATGGGGGAAGTTGAAGAAGAGTTGAAAGTAGACATTGAAGAAGAAAAAGAGGTTGAAGTAGAAATTGAGAACAAAGAATCGGAAAAGGATGAGCAAACTTTGAACGTGAGTTTCTTTGATTATGTGAAGAAAGGTGACATCGAAATGCCTTTACCGGAGGAGATAGAAAGGGTACCTATGTTGGATAAGTTAGTTGGAGGAGAATAGATCTTGGATAGTAGCACTTGTGAACTTGAAGAGAAGAATATTGCTAGTAAAAAGGAAGATCCCAGAGGTTTCGTAGTCGGATGTAAGATTGGAGACAAGTGTATTGAGAAGGCATTGTGTGATTCGGGAGCTAGCATCAATATCATGTCGTGGGACTTGTATAAGGAATTGGAGGTTGGAAGCTTAAAACCTACAAGCCAAGTCCTTTAATTGGGAAACCATGCTCTATTTTGCCCAAAGGGGGTTGTTGAAGATGTTCAGGTGGAAGTTTTGACATTTACCTTCCCGGATGATTTTCTTGTCGTAGATATGAAGAATAAGGGGGGGGTATACAGCTAATCTTCGGGAGGCCATTTTTGCACACGGCCGATGCTTTATTTGACATAAAACATGGTAAACTTACATTCCATTGTTGTGGCAAGGAAGTGGTATTTTCTTTACCTCCGAAGAATGTGGATGTTTGTGAAGTTGAGAAAGCTGGAAAAAAGAAGAGGATGAAGGATGTGCTTGATCCGGGTTTAAAACTTATGAGTGAGGAAAATGAAGTCTACAAAGATCTGGGGGATGAGGATGAACTTGATCAAAATCGAATGAAGAAAGCTCGAGTGGATACGGATCCACCTAGGAGCGCAAGAAGGAAGCTTCTTTTTCCGGAGGATCACACGGTGATAAGCCAAGGTATTTGTTTGGGTTCAGCACCCTTTGATCACGATTGACACTGAGGTATGATCGTCTAGCTTTCGACGTTAAACAAGCGCTTATTGGGAGGCAACCCAATGTTTAAATTTTGTTACTTTGCATTTTTGAATAATGGTTTGTTATTGATTTTTGTTGAATAATGTGGTTTGTTGTTGTGAAGGGTTCCTAATTGTTTGTGGTGCTACACTTTCATTTGACAATGTGTGTATGAAGGATGGAAATGTTGGAAAGCAACAGGATCGGAAGGATGTCGAAAAGAGGCGAAAGAAGGCATGAAAAGGGGGAGCTCGGCCGAGCGGTGCAGGCTCGGCCGAGCTGGATCAAAGGCCTTGGACAGAGACCTTGCTCGGTCGAGCGAGGCTCGCTCGACCGAGCCCAGATGTGCCAGGCCAGCCATACTCTCGCCGTCCTCGTCAGCCACCACCAGCAGACTAAGGGTACCTTTTTACAAACTTAGTCTAACTTGACTAAGTTTGGGGGGGATTGGTCGGTATCCGGTGCTCTCCTCTGGTTCACTTCTCTATCCTTATCTCTATCTCTATCCTTAGTCTAGTTTAGTTTAGTTGAATTTGAATAATATTGATCATTCGATATGGTTGTATTATGATATTTGATCTACTTTGGTTTGTTTGATTTTGGATTGTGGATGACGATTTGATTTACTTTTATTTCTATTTGAATGGTTGTTGATGAATCATTTTGCGAGCTTACATGAGATTGAATTCTTTCTATTCGGTTTTGGTGTGTGGATATGTACAATGGTTTGGTATGAATGGTGGTGCTAGTGGATAAATGTTATAATTTTTCTTGAGATATTGGTTTGTGGAAAGATTGGTGGATATGAGAGCTTTATTGGCTTTATTATGCTCAATTGTTTGGTGGTGTTGTATTGATGTGTAGTAGGTGCAAATAAGGAATGGAGAGCGGTGTGATCGTGTCTACCGATGGGTAATGCTTACTATCGTTTCTCCTACCATTTAGTTTCAATTTAATTGTTCTTGGCATGTAGATTGTTAATTAGGATGTTGTGTGTTTGTTGTGTGTGTGTGATGAACCCAAATTGGAGATTTGAATCATGATTTACTTTGTAAGGCTTAAGATTTACTTTGACCAATGATAGGGCATAATCTAGTTGTTAAGGCGTGCTCGAATTGAACTTTTGAATTGCCGAGTTTTGTGCGAGGTTAATGCCTAGGACTTGACAAAATTCGAGAGTTTTTGAGCCATGATATTGTCATACTTTGATCGGTTGTGAGTGGCAAGGTTGAGAGCACAAAATCTAGAACTTGAATTTATTCTCTATCTATTTGGCATGAGTTTGGTAACTAAAAGATGATCTTAGGCCATCGATTCTTAGTCCTTCCTTTCACTTCGAGAGTATAAGGTTGTTGATATCATAATTCTGCCCTTCATACCCTTGTTTCTCATGATTGTGCTTAAATGGAGAATTTTCTTTGAAATTATTAGGACAATTTGGGGGGAATGAGTGTATGAGGGTGAATACGGAGATGAGAGTTGGGATGGGAATCATTTGGTATCTTTGAGTTGTGATTGTTGAGGCAATAAAAGTATTGAATGTAGGAATGATTTGAATCCTAGAAAAATGGGTACCAACAAAGATTTGGGTACTTAGAAAAAGAAAAAAGAAAAAGAGAAAAAGAAAAAAAGTAAGGCACCATGAAAGGAAAGAAAAAATGATGGTGCTAAAGAAAAATGAGAAAAGAAAGAAAAAAAAATTATGATAGTTATTGGATGAAAAAGCCTCAAGGTTAGAAGTGGATTGAAGAGAATAAGTTTGGGGGTTTTGGGATATGGAGAAGTTCGTCACTTTAGCACAAAACCACCTACCTTTTAGTAAGCCACGTTATAACAAAAAATAAAGACCTTTTTGATTTTAGGAGCCAACTCATTGTAGTATAGTGGTGAGAATTGTTTCAAGCCTATGGAAATTGTGCTCCATATCTTGTGAATGAGTGAAATTCATCAAACCCTAAACACGTAAGGGAGTGCTTTCATTTCTTTATCCAATGTTGATGAGTGGTTTAAGTCGTTAGCATTAACCGTGTCACTAAGTTAGGTGATAATCTCGTTCGATAAGAGCATGCCAAGATGACTATGATGAGCTATGAGGTTGTTTGATGAGGTTTATTGATTGCTTTCCTTTGTTTTGATTGAGGACAATCAAAGGTTCAAGTTTGGGGGATTATGATATGTGTGTAAAATGACCTATTTTTTGATGTGTGAGCGTGCATGTTTGTGGCCATTTTACCCTCATATCATATGTTTTCGTTGTTCTTTTGTCTTGTTTTCGTGTTTGAAATGTTGTAGGACGTGTTTTGAGCATAATATGGCATATTTGGTGGAGTTTTGGAGGAAAATCGTCCGAGGAGGTTAGGTTCGTCCGAGCGGAGCGAAAGGAGAGTTTCGGAGGCTTGGAGGAGTCGCCCGGCCGAGCGAAGCAGTCTCGACCGAGCTGAGCTGGACAGAGGGCTCGCTCGGCCGAGCAGTGCAGGCTCGACCGAGCCATGCTGACAGAGAGCAGACTCGGTCGAGCGGTTCTGGCTCAATCGAGCCAGAATGGGTTTTCCAAGCGTGCTGCGGTTCCCAGGAAGGCTCGGGCGAGCCATGGTTGGCTCGGGCGATCCGAGGCCCTATTTGCTCGCCTATAAAAGGGGGGAAATTAGTTAATTCATGAGCTTTTGGTCAGATTTTCAATAACCATCACGAGAGTTCTCCCTAGATTCATCTCCAAACCTCTCCCCAACCAAAATCAAGGTGAATCAAGCCACATTCCATCCATTTGGTGAAGATTGAAGAAGGAAGGGAGGTAGATTGGATTCAAAGAAGGCAACTAAGGAAGATCAATCGTTGACCTTGAGTTTTGTAATGAATTCTTTCAATTTCCTATTTGCTTTGTACTTAATTCAAGGTATGGAGAACTAATTTCATTGTGAGTGTTGTAGAATTGAAATTGTGATGAGTTGATGTTGAATATGCTTGTTTACTTTCCTTTGAGGGATTGATTAGCACTTGAGCTTGTTCCTTACCTTTTAAATGTCGGTAATAGCCAATCTTTAAGGTAGTTGACGTGAACGCTGCATCCAACATGCGGGCGGAATCGTCGTGATAAGTGTATAATCTTACGATCCTAGTTCCAATCCATGTGCGGTGCTAGGTCGTAGGGCGATAATTGACGATCGATTTGGAGTGATCTAGGGATTAATAACGTAGATGTTTGCAATTCCTAGTTTCATCTACCGTTAGTTATCCGTAGCAAGCGACTAAAGAATGTAGGGTCGATTGCTCAACCTCCTAGGAATTAAATTTGGTTTACAACATAGTTTGGCTTAACTCGGATCAATGGAAATTCGATCAACACTCACTATCTTCTTATTGTTGGATTTGATATCTTAATCTACCTACACAATTGATTGAATTGCTTGATTGGAGAAGTTTGCATATTGCTTTATTGTTGATTGTTACATTTAAAGATTTGTTTACATTTAATTGCCTAGATAGAACGAAAATCAACGACTTTTGAGTAACCTAGCTATTGGTACCCTTCAATTGAGTAGATGATATCCACTTGAGCGAATTAAAAAAGAGACCGGATTGATAAATTTAACGTGTTAATTGTGTGTGCTTCACGCGGCTATCAGTATTCCACCGAACCACGCAATGAAATTTAAGGGGAGGCAAGAAGCTGCAAGAAAAAATGTGGAACGCGCGTTTGGAGTGCTCTAAGCTCGTTAGGCGATAATTAGAGGTTCTGCACGGTGCTATTACAAAGAAGACTTGAGAAATATTATTTATACCTGCATAATTTTGCACAACATGATTATAGAGGATGAAGGAGATGCATCTATCAATTGGTCTGATGAAGACACGCCTCCATCCGGAACAATAAATTTGGGTTCTACTCAAGAATTTCAAGCTTATCTTCATAATTTCAAAGAACTACGTGATAAAGATACACACCATGAGCTCCGGGCAGATTTGGTTGAACACATATGGGCTAATTATGAAAGTGTTTAGTATATTTTTTACCATGTAGTTGCAATGTTATGTCATTTGATTTTTTCATGTAATAGTGTGATGTTGTCTTAATTTAATTTTTCATATTCATTATTCTAATCTTGCATTATTTTAAGTGATATTATTTTATTATGTACCACTTTTTTATATAAATAATGAAATTAAAATATTTAATTTACGAATACAATTTGCCATTTATTTTGTAATTACTTTCGAAAAATGATTATGTAAATTAATATTATAAATAAAAATCTATTGAATATATATATATATATATATATATATATATATAGGGATGTGATCCAGTGAGAACTGCTCTTACCATAAGAAATAAGAACCATTTTCGGCCGTAGATCTCGCTCAATCAACAATCCAGATTTAATAAAAAAATGCGGGCATTTTTTCCCCAAAAACCTGCATTATAGGGCAATTTAGTCTTTAAGCCTATAATTAAAATTCACCCTTGAATAACCTTCTTAATACACCTACAACTTACATGCATTATAGAGTTCACAAACTATCATTATATAGAGAAGATACTATCATTATATATTATCCCTCTAATTTCACACGAATACACAAATATTATTAACATGTGTAATAATTCAAAGTAGTGAGTTTCATCAAACAAAGCAGACCTGCATTATATAGTTTATGGACTATCATTATATACTACAAATATTATCATTATGTATCATTATATGTTGAACTTAAAAAATATGTTAATATAATTCAAAGCAGTGGGTTTCATCAAACAAAACAGACCTGCATTATATAGTTTATGGACTATCATTATATACTACAAATATTATCATTATATATCATTATATGTTGAACTTAAAAAATATTTTAATATAATTCAAAACAGTGGGTTTCATCAAACAAAGCAGACCTGCATTATATAGTTTATGGACTATCATTATATACTACAAATATTATCATTATATGTTGAACTTAAAAAATATGTTAATATAATTTCAATGTGTTTTTTCTTCTTTAATTAATTAAAAATAAATGTGCAAAAGCAACGTAAATTGTGGCGTGCGAATAAAATTATAATTAAATCTGAATTAAAACAAGTTACAATCACTCATTGAATCTCTTCTAGAAACATCACAAGTTGCAAGAATGAGGGTTGACAAATAACAATACAATAATAGCAATACAATCCGTTGTGGAACAAACAAGGGACAAAACCTCCTCAATTATCATCAATCATCTCAACATAGTTAGCTCTCAATCTTATACAGAGTTGATGTAAAGAGCTAGTTGAGGTCAATGAAGGCTTTGACCAAGGGATGCTTAGTCTGTGAGAGATGGTGAGCCTCCAAGATCTCAACAATCTCACATTGCCAACAAGGCACACCACATCACCTATCTTCTATATCTGCTTGGTGCTGTGTTATCACACTTTGGAACAAACGAATCTGTACAGAAAAAAAACATGAATTAAATTTGAAACTTATAACATATAATGTAAGATTCATAACTATATAATGCATGTATTTACACTATATAATGAATTCTCATAACGGAACAGAACCTCCATAAACTAATTATAATTGACTCACATATAATGCAACTATTACAAAACAATAATGCAAGCCATAACATTATACAATGCAGATATAAAAAATTTGAAAGTACGTACACTAATAATCACTCTTTCAAATATAACCTAAGTACTACAAATATATAATGCAAGATTCATAACTATTGCATGTATTTACACTATATAATGAATTCTGATAACAGAACAGAACCTTCATAATCTAATTATAACTGGTTCACATATAATGCAACTATTACAAAACAATAATGCAAGTCATAACATTATATAATGCAGATACAAAACAAATTTGAAAGTACGTAACTCTTTCAGATATAACATAAGTACTACAAATATATAATGCAATTCATAACGATATATAATGCACATCTTCAAATTAAACAATTAAGAGTGAAAACACCAAACCATAAACAGCAATCTACGAAACCTAATTCAAAATCTGGAAACAAATCATCATTAACCCATACAATGAATCTTCGATTCTATCACCGTAATCTGGAACAGAAAACAACTGATTCTATTACGTAACAGATGAAATTTATCAATTCTTACCTTTCAAAGGATCCATAACTCGCCGACGACGATGACGAACACAAACAACGACGAACACAAACAATAACGAATGCAGACGATGGAGAGCAAATTTCATAGAGAGAATGAATGAAGAAAATATATAATCACAGAAGGAATGAAGATCGCAAATCGCAAAGGAAAGAAAGATCGCACGATTTAAATTAAGATTCTAAAAAGATTTGAATTCATTAAGTACAAAATTACCCCTCATTTTACAATAATGAAAGTCAATACATATAATAATGAAACACGGAGGAAATTTAATCTCAACTGTTGATTTCATATAGATTGACGAGATTTGTTCTTATTTTCACATGGTAACTATGGTTCTCATATGATCACTCCCCTATATATATATATATATATATATATATATATTTATCATTAATTATATAAGTGAGTGAATTTATATGTGGGTCCATGTTAAAGTTGTGTAGTGGGTTTAGTATTGTAGAATAAGTTTTAAAAAGTTGGTAGGTTTTAACTTTTGATGTGGCGCTGACGTGGCAGTGTAAAAGTTAGATGTGTGGGTTTATGGTTGCAACCACCCTTAAACCTTTCACTTGCACCCCATAAATTATTGTTTAATTTATATATTAAATTTAGACCTTTCATCTTAAATCATAATTTCCTATTAATTTTGTAAATTTAATTTGGGACTTATGAAATACCTATATTCAACTATAAATAGAGGTCTCACAAATGATTTCCAATACAATTCAAATCATTTCTACCTTTCAAGGCATAGTTTTCCAAATTAATTTTTAAGGTGGGGATCTATGTGTGGCAAATATTGTTTATCCTTGTTATGCTTTTATGCAGATACCTACGATTTAGCCGACGGGCTAACCACAAGATAAGCCAACGGGTTGCCCATGTGTTCTATTTAGTCGAAAGACTACCTACATTTACCTTGTTATAATTGTATAGCTTGGATAAACTTGATCACCACTGAGCTAATAACGCTCACCCCAAAGTTATTACTATTTTTCAGGTTAAATGTCGGGCGATGGGTTAGAGGCGGATGATGAGCGAGGAATTTAATAAATATTTATTTTCCTTTATGTTTTTTTTAAAAGAAAATTATTTATTTTGTAATTTATTTTAAATAAAAGTGACGTGCCCATTTTATGCAATTATTGTCCATTATTTTATTTCTACGAAAATTGGGGCGTTACAGTTTGGTATCAGAGCGGGTTCACATTTCTGTAATCTCTGCTAATTTTTTTTTAAAAAAAAATCATCATCTCGCTAGCCACATCGCACCAAGTAAAGGTAAATTTTGAGGACGAAATTATTTTAAGTGGTGGAAGATGTAACACCCTTAAACTTTTTAACATTTTGCAACTTCTTTCATATAAAAAATTAATATTTATTTTGATTTTAATTAATACATTTAATTAAATCATGCATACATCATCATCATCATCATCATCATTATTATTATTATTATTATTATTATTATTATTATTATTATTATTAT
>JAPKLW010000475.1:286946-332599 GCA_026898455.1 Plectranthus barbatus
ATTATTATTATTATTATTATTATTATTATTATTATTATTATTATTATTATTATTATTCTTATTCTTAAACCTTTCACTTGCACCCCATAAATTATTGTTTAATTTATACATTAAATTTAGACCTTTCATCTAAAATCATAATTTCCTATTAATTTTGCAAATTTAATTTGGGATTTATGAAATACCTATATTCAACTATAAATAGAGGTCTCACAAATGATTTCCAACACAATTCAAATCATTTTTACCTTTCAAGGCATAGTTTTCCAAATTAATTTTAAGGTGGGGATCTATGTGTGGCAAATATTGTTTATCCTTGTTATGCTTTTATGCAGATACCTACGATTTAGCCGATGGGCTAACCACGAGATAAGCCAACGGGCTGCCCATGTGTTCTGTTTAGTCGAAAGACTACCTACATTTACCTTGTTATAATTGTATAGGTTGGATAAACTTGATCACCATTGAGCTAATAACGCTCACCCTAAAGTTATTACTATTTTTCAGGTTAAATGTCGGGCGATGGGCTAGAGGCGGATGATGAGCGAGGAATTTAATAAATATTTAATTTCCTTTATTTTATTTTTGAAAATAAAATTAATTATTTTATAAGTTTATTTTAAATAAAAGTGACGTGCCCATTTTATGCAATTATTGTCCATTATTTTATTTCTACAAAAATTGGGGCGTTACATCTAGTTTAAGCTTTATTGTGTGTTTTGTACTATTTATGAGTTTTTGCGAAGGAATTATTCAAATAGTACCACAGGTCCTATCATGCTGGAGCACAAGCGCATAGTGAAAAGATGCAATGTTACAGCATGGGAACGACATGGTTCGAATACTATTGAGTAAAATTTGGGACCACAGCAGATATGATCTTTGCACTTTTTGGATCTTGTCCCAAAAGCGGGACAAATGTTAACCAGGAGGACCGACAGCGTTGGAAGGCAGATTGGGGATCCACGTGTAGAGCTGGGATGAAGCCATACTGAAAAGAAGATATTTTGGAAAAAAAAGTCAAGGACGAAGAGAGAGACAGATTGGAAACAGGAGACAACACACAGTAATCGAGGTGTGCGTGCAAGGAAGAATCGGGAGTTCGTGCGGAGTGATGCTGAAGCTGTGAAGAATCTGGATCAGTTTTAGCTTTATTTTCAGTTTTAGTTAATATTTTGCATAGCAAATGGTTAGAGATATGAACTCGGATGCCATTTTCTATCTTTGTTTTGCAAGCATGAGCTAAACTCTTTAAGCTTGGGTTGTTAACTGGTTTTTCTACATGAATATATGCAGAAGTTGTTCTTTTATTGAATCTGGTGTTTGATCTTGATTTTGGTTTGTTTATTTACCTAAACACGATAGTGGCAGGTAAAAATATCATCTAGTGAGACCGAGAGAAGATCTAGGTTGAGGAAATCGTGATCGATCTTGAGTTCTAGTGTAGGAATGCATAGAATCCAAGACTTGTAAGAACCCTTGTTCTGAATAGTGTGTTGGAAAGTAAAACTTATCATTGACATATGAGGTTTAGCAAGAAAATACAGATTTAGTGCTGTGGAAATAGGCTAGACAAAGAAAAGTGTGGTTACAAGAACCAGAATCGATGTCTGAACAATGCTGCAGCATATAGGAAAGTAGATAACCAATAGTTAACAACCCAAGTGTATTTCATTATCTTGTTAACCCATACTTGAGTAGCTTATGATTATATTGTGGGAAGAAACATTGTTAGTTGCCTTAACGTTGTTTGGTTTTATTTTATATTCTTTCTTGTTATTCTAGATTAGGAAAAATCACATTTACACCTTTAGTTACTAACAATATGATGTACACGGCTCACTTTCGCTCCCTTGGGTTCGATATCTGGACTTAGATCTGTATTACTTGTTAGGACATACGTGCACTTGCTTATAATTATCATAGCTAATAGCACAACAACAACAACATCCATAACAGTAATAGATTATATTTCAGAATCTATGTCGACACATGATATATCTGCGTCTTTGTCAGATATAGCCTCATCATATGTCCATGGGTCGGTATCATCCAATCAATTTTCTAGGATCAAGTCACAAGACTCTCCCATAAACATATACCTTTCTGGTTGTCGAACAATCCTCCCACTGCAATGAGGCATCTGAGTTATGTCAGTATTTGGTGTAGTACCTTGTGGTTCTACACCTTGTACTTGCGGTAGTCCCTCACCGGTACTAGGTGAATCTACCTCTACATGGGGCTTTTCTAATGGAATCGCTTCACCTTCTCCAATTTCATGGAGAATGATGTCACTATTGGATTTATGATTTCTTGCATATTCGTCCTCCAATAATCTTGCGTTAGTACTAACAATGACTTTATAATGAGACTATTTTATATATTAGCCATAGTTACCAAATTATAATTGTTTGAGTAAATTGAAAATAGGGTTTTTAGTTTTGAAATTGAAAGATGACAATGCAAAAATTATAGGGTTTTAAAAACAGTAATTTAAAGAGACAGATTTCAGGGCAGTTAATCAAATCATGAATATGCATTTTATCAACTCAGCAATGAAGAAAAATTAGATTCAAATAGATTATTTTTTTTTTGGCAATTTAAACCTAGATTACTAATGTGTGACTATCACCTCTTGGTCTCAAGAACACAACATTAATCAATCTCAATAATTGTCGAATTTAATCCTACAATTGAATCTTCATTTTGAGACAAAAAAACAAATGCATTCAATTCCCTCTTCTTATTATCAATTTTCACGTCGTGGTTATTCAATTAATAACTAAAAATCTAGATCAAGTTCATCTCTCGATCCTTCATTAATTCTAGATTCGATTGAATTAAAACCAGGAATTGAACCATGCTATAGAGTTGAATCAATTAAAGATGCATCATAATTATTATCAAAGCCCTAGAATCTACTAGGGTTTTTAGCCACTAAACATGGATAGAAATAAAGAGAACATATTATTAAAAACCATAAATTAACTTATAAGAGGAATAGGAACCTTCAAGTCTTGGAAAAAGTCTAATGTAACTAAATTCTCAGTAAAATTAAAGACAATTTTCGAGCCCTAAGAGAGTTGTATTTATAGAGGAGAAAATACATCTCCACAAGGTATTGGGCTAAAATACTGAAAATAACCAATTTGGGCAAATTTCTCCTTTTTTGGCATCGGTGTCAATCAACAGGCTGCGTGTCGATTGACACGAGTGTCATGTGTTATTTTGAAGTTCGCCTCAATCTTGGTCGATCCTCGTTCTTCATGTCGATCGACACTAGGGGTGTCAATCGATATGGATGCCATGTTGAGCTCCTGCTTTCCGATCTGCCTTCAATCGATATTGACCCTCTGTCTTGGTCGACATCCTTCCTGTCAGTCGACATAGAGGGTTTTGCTCGGGTTTTCAGCTTGTCTTCCACATAAGTCGATATCCCGTGTGTCGATCGAAACAACAGCTTTGTCATTTTGGCTCTTTTTACCATTTGATCAATTTTTAGCCCCAAAACTTGCAAAAGCTCACTATTGCAAGCATAACATCCTCTATAATATACTCATGCACGAAAATAACTAATATTTAATCCTAAATGCACTAAAACAATAGAGAAAAACATGGATAAGTGAGTGTAAATACGAGCTTATCAAACCCCCGAAACTTGAACGTTAGATTATCCTCAATCAATAGAAAAGAAAGAATAGAGATCTCATGCAGTTGAAAGTGCAATGCCTCACAAGATTTATCACATTCAAGAATAAAAAATGTACATCACACAAGAAATTTGAAAAAGATAAGATATCCATCAGCCGCGTAAGACTCACAAGAAAGTGTTTCGCTCATCACACAAGTGTTTGTGTTTCAATGAAAGCACTCACAACATGTATGAAGAAATTTAATTTCTACCATAGGCTTGCAAAATTTCTAAAATATCCACTGCTTGAATGTGCACACAAGACCAGAATCTGAAAGGACTTTGATTGGGTTGTAACATTGTAACGCGCCCTGTTCGCCTCCCCAAATTTAGGGTGCGCTACAGTGGGTTGGATGATTTAAACAGCGGAAGATTTAGATATTCAAACAGAAACAAGGGTCCATGCCCAATCGGTTCATCATTCATAATTAAAATAACGATGTTGGTAACGAGGCAAGCAACCCTCGCCACCATAGTGTACGGATGATAACGATAAATAAAGAGTTTGGTCTCTCAATAAATTAGTACAATCTGGGGAAGGAAATAGATTCAGAGGTTCATGCAGCGGAGAATTACGCAGTGGAGACATGCATATGAAGATGCATGTCTCAGGATCACGTTCTTATTGGGATAATCCTGCCCTCAACACCGCTGCATCCGCATCGCTGCCACTAACCTGCACATTTTAGAAATAATGCACAGGGGCTGAGTACAACGTACCCCGTGAGGACATGACCCGAAAACAAATGATACCTGATTAAATATGAATGCTATGCCACACACGAATAAACCACGGGGTTTTAGAAAAACATTTGCCCGTGTTTTATTTCAAAACATTTTTGCACTGTACAGTTTTTCTCACAAGGAATACATATCTGTTTTAACGTTGTGTGACCGGAAGTTGGCCGACTTCCAAGTCACGATGAATAGTTGGGAATAGCGAACCATTCGGCCCACTGTCATCATTTAGTGCACTGGTCTCAGAACTCACCGCATTGAGACCCGATCGATTTGTGACACAGAATGTGTCTCTCCTTATCTCTCTGAAGGTATCAATACTCCATTGAGTGACCAAGTCTGAGCTTGACTCGAGACAACAGAGGATCAATACCCCTAGAGTTTAAGAGTCGTAGCTCAGGGTTCTTTCGAAACCTGGTTCAGTTCTCGTTAAACCCAATCTCCCTGGTCAACTCGGTTAACCAGAGGAACAAATACGAATTCAAAACAGTTTTGGCATATACATTCAGTTAAAATCAAATCAATTTGCATGCTTTTCAAAAGTAGGGCTTATAGCCTAAAATCAAGCGAAAATAGGAATAAAATCGTTCCCACCTCAATTGCTTACAGATACTGCGCAAGTAAGTTGATTTGTGATTGAAAAGCTCTCCGGTTACCCTGTGTTTCCTTCAATTGACAACACAGGAGAATACAACAAATTAGGTGGATTATCTACGTAGTATAAATTAGCGCCCCAGCTGATATCTTCGCAGAATTCAGGTTCTTAAGACAAACTAACTTTACGACGTGACAAACTTAATCCTAGCTACCCAACATGCATTGCTCGTGCATCGGACATGCATGAACTTACCCAACTTCCCTCATCTCAGAAAAACAATCCCTGATTAAATAATCAACCAATTCAGAGTTTGAAAACGAATTAAACACTTCATCACGTAAGAGCACTTGCATGATTTATTATAGTCGATTCCCAACATCCGAAATCAGTTCCAATTATATATAATCAATCATTTATAGCCTCAGAATGGATATAAATAGTCATGCATCGAAAATAAATCGAATCGGATCGAAAAAGGACGAAGAAATCACGAAACAGGACGCAGCCGACGGCTGCATCGATCGACGGCAGAGCTCCATCGATCGATGGCAGATCCGTCGACCAAGACATGTCCGTCGATCGACGAGACTATTCCGTCGATCGACGGCTGACAGCAGCTGCTGTCGCGACGCGGCTGTTTTCTCCGGCCATTTCCGGCCGTTTCCGGCCAAACCAACGGCTCCCGACGCACCCCCACCCTCTATACGACACTAGGAAGTAAATGAGATGCAACAAAACTCACAAAAACAATGGAAACAAGCAGCTGCAGCAGATGAAGGAATGGAAGAAAACCCTACCTTCCGTGAACGTTGCAGGCGATTTTTCCGGCGATCGGTCGGCGGGGGTGGCGAGCAAATGCTACCGAAAGCTTCCTACCATCACAAGGAACAAGGATATATAGTTTAATCACAGGTTCATCATCGTTTTCACGAAGTTCTAACGAGGGTTACGGTTTTGGATTTTCTTACCAACACGCCCTGAAGATCGAGCTGTAACTCTCGCGATTCTTAACCAAATCGACTGCTCCTTGATCCTATGGCAAGATTGAAGCATGATCTTTGTTTTGTCTTCAGAAATTGTGGCCTAAATCCCGCTAGTTTGGTCGGAAGAACGCGATGAAGGGGGTGGGGTGGAAGCTGCTGCACGGAGGGTTGCGGGAGAGAAATGAATTGAGCTGCTGCGTTTTTCTTTCGATCTGAATGAAATTCTCGCCGCAATGCAGTCTCAATGATTGTTGTAGGCACGTGGGAGGGTATGGGGTGTGATGGGGAGTGCCACGTGGCACGTTCCCACTCGTCGCGGCTCCGGATTCGTTATTTCATGTAATAACCCCGTTATTCGATCTTCGTTGCTTCTTAATTTGACATGTATTGTCCATTTTAGAAAATGGACATCCATGGAAATGCTCTAAATCATGAATCCTACCCGTGTTTTTAATCCCACGATTTTTGGAATTTACCCGTTTTCCCTCCGAACTTAATAGTTCGCAAAATCATAAAATATTCCACGGGTCTCGGAACTTCATTCCGTTTGTTTCTAAAATTTATAAAAATAAATTTCAAGTATACCCTAGCTCGATGAAAGAAGCCGAGCTCTCGGGTGCAAGTTGTCGATTTTTTCGTACTCAAAACACACTAGAAACCCTAGTTCATCGCGCACAGGTTTTCTACGTAAAGTTCGTCTGCATGGTTGCTTAGGGTTTCTTAATACGTACTCATGGGCATTTTGTTTGCATGAAACGGACATGCATGCAACAACGGGTGTCGAAAATTAAGTAACGAATAATTTAAGGCAAAAATAAATAATCCCCTTTTATTTAATAGTTAATTAAGCTATAAGTAGCTTAATAGAACTCGGGATATTACAAACATAGACTTTTTGTGAAAAGTAGGGAAATATGAACAAGCGGCTAAAAAGAAAACATTGAGTTCATGACTTTCAATAAATTCAAAATCACTCTCTATTTCTTTTTCTTTTCTCCTCAAACATTACAATTCAAATCCCAATAGCTCTCTTTTTCTTTTCTTCTCTCTCTTTTTTTTTCTCATTTGCATCCTTTTATGCTCTTATTGGTAACAATTTTTTTTCTTGAGCTTATAGGGACATGAATCATTTTTTTTCTCTCTTTTTTTAAGAGCTTTTTTCTTCGCACACCAACTATAAAAATTTCTAATCCACTTACAATTATTTCACCCTTATTCGTCCCCATAATCTCATAGACAAGACTAAAATCTCCTTACTATCATAAAAATCTCATAGACAAGACAAAAAAAAAAATGAAGGCTCAAAGGGGTTGACTAATGATAAAATATTACAAGGGACAGTGTTTGGGATAAATTGGCTAACAAAAAATCATTTTCTATTTTGAGACTTTCTATCCTTGTGCACACTGTGCAGTCTCAAAATAGAAAATAAGCAAGTTTTAGAGACATAAAAACATACATGCGAATCTCACATGAACAAATTCAAGCTCAAATCTCACTTGGGTTCAATTTTTCTTCCACAGTCAATTTCAATCTACTTAAACATCATGCAAGTGTAAGTCTCACTTCAACCCTATCATGCGATATTCTACATTCATAGGCAATCAACCACAATCAAAATCAATTCAAACTCATCATTAACCGATTTCAAACTCACACTCAGTTCAAATAGGTTCAAAACTCAACAGTTTTCCTCACACTATATCCATATATTTTTTCTATGCATAAATTTACATAACATAAAGCAGAATAAATAGAAGGATAGAAAGTTCGAATTCGAGCTTTGTCATTTTGGCTCTTTTCACCATTTGATCACTTTTTAGCCCTAAAACCTACAAAAACTCACCATTGCAAGCATAACATCCTCTATAATATACTCATGCATGAAAATAACTAATATCTAATCCTAAATGCACTAAACAATGGAGAAAAACATGGATAAGAGAGTGTAAATACGAGCTTATCGATACTGCAACTCGTTATTGAGGTATTCATCACCACGAGCAGATCGTAGTGTTTTGAGTAATGGTCAATGAAAGTGACGAAATACTCATATCCTCCACAAGCTTGCATAATCATAGGTCCACATTAGCCAGAGTGGATCAGTTCCAACAAACCATTTGCTCGAGCCTCACTTGCTTAAAAGGTCTGGTTGTCATCTTTCTCTCTATATAGAATTCTCAGATTTGATGAGGTACTACTTGGACAAAGTACAAGATTCCATCATCTGCTAGTCTTTTGATCCTCTTTAGACTGATGTGTTCGAGTCTCAAGCGCCAAAGATATGTTTGATCCTGTTCGGAAGATGAAAATCTCCTCTTTAAATGATTATTATTAGATGAATTAGATGTAACATTCACGAGATATTTATGCAAACAATTTATGATATAGACAGAATCAATCAGCATTTCATGACAGATAAACCGTTATTGCCAATGATAGAAACACCACTATAGAAATAATTGAATATTCATTAGAAAATAAATTGGAAACTGAAATCAAGTTTCACCAAAAAACCGTCACAAACAAAATATCTCTTAAATTCAAAATATTATTTTCAAAGCATAAAGTAGAATCTCCACTGGCTACTGCTGAAACTTGCTCCCCGTTGTCCATGGAGATGGTCACCTCGTCATGTTTCAGCTGCCTAGTTAGCACGAACCCCAACAAAGTATAACAAACATGATTAGTAGCTCCAGTATCCACTATCCACAAATGATTAGAAACCGATGCTAAATATATTTCTGTTACGCATGCTAAATATATTGTCCAGTCTTGACTTGACAATCCTTCTTCTAGTGACCAGTTTTGCCACATCTGAAATACCTATCCTTCTTTGTAGCTACGTTCGGTATCCTTTTAGACTTCCTCTCAGTAGTTGTACCCTTAGCTTTCTTTTTAGTCACTCTCTTGAGCTTCTTTCCCGTTTGCGCAATAGGACGACTTCCAGAAGTATCTAAAGAAACCTTCTCTAGGAGTATGACTAATTATACTGCCATCAAGTCATTGAGTAACTCATTAAGGATATACTCTTTCTTGTTCATGATAGCATTCAGCCTAAAGTTCACAAGATTTAGGCAGAGAGTTTAGTGATGTCAATCTGGGCTTTCCCACCGATACCACCACCGAGTAAAGTGAGCTCATCCATAAGATGAGTCATGTTTCCCACGAGCTCTCTTACTGAGCTACCATTAGCCATCTTCTTACTCGCGATCTCCTTCAAGAGATTGAATATGAAAGCTTGATCCGACTCCCCGTAAGTCGTAGTGAGGTTGTCCATGACGTCAACAACATTATCATAAGCATGATACTGCTGCTAAAGCACTTTGGACATAGTACTCATCATATATAGCACTTGACCTCATTATTTGACTTGATCCACTTATTATAGTAGTTTAACTCCTCATCTATCGACTCGTCAGTGGGAATCGCCGGATGCAACTCAAAAAGGACAAAATTGTGTTCCTCTACAACAAGGATATAATCAAAGTTGCGTAATCATTCCAAGAAATTAGGACCAATTAATGGTTTTGAGCTAAGATATTGATAACATTGGATATAGACATATCTAAAAATATTAAATAAATTCAATAATCAAAACATAATCACAAACTATTGAAACAATCAAGTATTGTAACTTTATGATAAAAACAATACAATAGTTTCATCCAATTGCCCAAGTAATTTTATTGCAAGACACACATGTGGACGTTTATAATAGAACACTCAAACAAACTGCATCTTTCAATTTCAGTCCTTTAATTCTAATCCATGTCAGTTACCCTAGACAAATGAAATTAATGATAGGAGATAAACCAAGACCATGTTATCCTACTGAGCAGGGACATCACATATGAGTTATACTCTGGATAACATATAAGCAAATGAACCACAAGGCCAACTTACTTTACAGAAATCTTATTTTTCATACACACGGGGTCCATGACACACGATCTCAGCTATCTTATACAGTTTAATCTTAGAGAACTTGTGAAACACCAAATACGCAAGCTAAACATATAGACGTTTACGCAAAAGACTCCACTTTTCACATGAAATAAATGTTTGTTTTAATAAAGCTCATCTATTCGAACTTATGAATAATAAAATAAGCAAGCTACATATGCAGACGTTTACTTATTGAATTATTCACTTCCAATAAGAGATCACTTTATGGAGGTTATAAAAATTTCTTAGTAAATTATTTCATAAGGTTTGAATGTTTATCGATTGCACACAGATTGTGCCATGTTGCTATAAATTATAACATTTCTAAAATTCCATCATGTCTAGCATAAATTTTGAATATATAGTTACAATTTAATTCATGAAATAAATCACACAAGCTTGCTTATTACAATAAATAATAAAGTAGCAAATGTGTTCCGATTATCTAAAACAATCTTGATTGAAGCGCAAATAGTAAACCAATCATATCATGTGGGAATAGATAAAAACAAATAATACAGTCCTCGTGGCCCTCCATGATATAATTATAGAATTAAAACTCTATACTATTACAAGTTGGGATTTTACTTTCACAGATCTTCGAACTGGGCCTCGTACTGTAGGTTTGAAAGTCTGTTATTTTCTGGACAAGGCCTCCAAATAATTGACGGGCTGAAAAATCGGACAACTGGGCCCGTGTACACACCGCGAACCCTAGCCAATGTGTACACGGCCTAATGGACCTCATGCAACTAGCCACCGCTGGGTAACTGTCGCCACCAATCGCGCAACAGTGGTGCGCGATATTGTGCGGGCTGTAGTCCACGTCCTAGCCCCATCGTCGGCCGTCCATTGTCGCCCTCGTGCCTGCCAATTTTGCCTATTGCGAGGGGCCATCTGTTGCTACACACCGTCGTTGGAGAAGTCATGTAGGAGGCGTGGTAGCCTGCCTGCGCAGCTACGCGCGCGTGCGAACCCTAGGGTTCCGCCACACACAGCCGCGCCGATGTGCCTACCCCGTCGGCATCTTCCCTTTGCTCACCATCACCAGTGGATGCTGCAGTCATTTGAAGGAGATGCGCAAGTGGCACGATAGCATTGCTCCATGCAGCTACACAAACACAAAGCCTAGGGTTCTGACGCTGCTGCTATGCCCTCCCTCTCCTGTATCCTGCCGAAACTGCACCCATGAGCACCACCACGAATGTGGCAGAGGAGATTCTTTTAATGTTGTCAAGCCATCAAGATCAAGATTCTTTTAATATCAAATAAAAGAATCAATCTTAATTAGGTCCTATCAATACTTATAAAACGTACCAGCACATCTAGTAACCAAAATAAGCTACTAAATATTTAGTGTGTTGCAGCCTAAACCAACAGTCTATCCTGGGATTTTCTTAGCTGTGATAACTATTTATATCTCACTAGGTCAAGTGAACCATATGATCTTCAGTGATCTACAACACACCGTATGTTCTCCCTATCGACGAGATAAGAGGATACAATCGTTTGCAATATATGCTTGTTAATTCAAATAGGAGATATTATATTGTGAAACTAAAATAATAATTGCTAGTATATTAAACAAAATTTTTCATAATATAATAATCATAATGATTTTAATATACAAATCCATCAGAAAACCCAAGAGAAAGAGCCTAGCATCAGTGACACAGTAAATGTCAACCAACTGCGATGATGTAGAGACATTGAAGTGAAGAGGTCAATGTATAAAGAAGAGGCACAGTGACACACCCATGTAGAAGACTCATGTTGTAATGATTAAACAACTTGAATGGTGGATTTTCTTCCTAGTGACAGTAAGAATAATGGACGTAGAGAATCTGAGATCTCAAACCACTATATATTGATTATTCATCTATTGTTTTTCTTATTTAGTTTATTTGATTGTTTATCACATTTTTTCTTTGAAACTCATCAATTTACAATTGGTGTAGTATATCTCTAAACTAACTAATCAGAATTTCACTATTTGTTAAAAGACAAGAAAAATTATAACTGAAATTGGACCCACTAGTTACACATACGTTTTCTCACATTGTTTACTCCGATTTTACTTGTACATACTCTTATCAGTTAACTAATTGTATATCTTTTAGTTTTAACTGTATTTATCTAGCTGGGACCAAACAAACATGTGTGAGATGGACTCATTTTTTGTGAAACAAATCTTAATCTATTAATATGTTCGAGTTCTTTAATTAATATATTGGTGAATAAGTCCGATTGAGAGTCCTAGGTTTCAGCCAAAACCCAAATTTCCAGCCCAGTTGTTTCTATTATTAAGATCCATTGTTGGGCTTATTAATTATGACCCATTTATTTGGTATTCCTTCTTTGGTGAATCTAAAGAGTCATGCTTTTCTTATTGGGAGATATAATGAAGCAACAAATGTAGCCGAAGTTGAAGGTTACATTTCTTCGTCTGACTGGAAGCTTGTATTCTCACTCGATATGTGCTCGTTCATGTGAATCTTAGTGATTGAAGTGGCTGTGAGATTGGACGAAGGGTGGAGGGGGCACTCTCGGCCTAACACTGGCATACCTCACCTTGTGGACATGGTGGGTCGTGGATAAAGGTAAACATTCCGTTATTCGATTTTGTTTTGATTTATAAAAAACCAAACCAAATTATCGAAATAATATAACAAAATTTTTTATTCAGTTTTCAGTTATTTCGGGTATAACTTAAATTTTAATCATAAATATATATAATATAAATATTAAAAACACAAATTATATATATATATATACACACACACACAATTTAAATTTATCAGTACCATTTATCAAATTCAGTTATTTTAGTCTGGAAAAAATAACCGAACCAAAAATTGAAATATTAAAAAAAGTAACCGAATCAAATCGAATTAAAAACTAAAATAACCAAATGTTTTTCGATTCAATTCAATATTTGATTTTTTGGTTTCTTGCTCAAGAAAAAAAACTGGAATTTGGTATTTGAAAAAGCCTCCCTTTCTTACTTATTGCACTACCCTTATATACAAAAGAACATAATCCTACTTACAACTGTACAAGGAAAGATATATTATGCATATATACACCACTACGAAAATAGCAGCAGATTATAATCAAGGACCACAAAAAAACATAATTGATGCACACTGATTCTTGATTACACCGATTCTACAATTTCCTTAATACCCCTCATCAAGTTGGAGCATGAAGATTTGAGATGCCAAACTTGCTAAGGATAAATTGAAATCAATCAACACCCAATGCTTTAGTAAAGATATCAATGAGTTGTGAATTCGTACGAACATGAGTTGTGTCAATGTTCCCAATCTGTATCACATCACGAATGAAATGACAATCAACTTCTATGTGTTTTGTACACTCATGGTATACGAGATTCGCTGCAATATGTAAAGCAAATTGACTACCGTAGTATAAGCACATAAAATTGAATGATCAACCCCCATAAATAACAGCTAACCTTTTAACGACTTAAGTTCACAAGCTGTGATAGTTATAGACCGGTATTCTGCCTTAGCAGATGAGTGTGAGACAGTCTGTTATTTCTTAGTTTTTCACGAGATCGGTGATCTGCCCAAACAAATAAAATAACCCGACAAAGAACGTCTTGTCAAAGGACAACTTGCCCAATCAGAGTCAAAATACGCATACAATTTGAGATCGAGTTGGCATGCAAAAGTATTCCTTGTCTAGGATTACCCTTCAAATATCTGACTACTCGCAACGTACTTTCCCAATGGGCCTTCTTTGGTTGTTGCATAAATTGAGAAAAATATGGACATTAAATCAATTATGACTGTGTAAAAGTCAAGTAAATCAACTTGCCTATTAGCTGACGATATTGATGTGGATCAGTAGTTTCTTCTACTTCAGCTAAAGCAAGTTTTTGATTTTGGTCTATAAGAGTGTTTGCAGGCTTAGCACCCAACAAGCCAACTTCAGAAATGACATCCAACGCATAATTTCATTGACAAAAAAAGTTGCCTTCAAAACTTCAAGCTACTTGGATATCCATAAAATATTATAATTCCCCAAGTCATTCATATGAAAGCAACTATTCAAATATTTCTTAACTCGTTGCACAACTTTGATATTATTACCGGAGATAATGAGATCATCGACATAGACCAAAATATGAACACACACTTATTATTTACAAAAAGCAAATAGAGGGTAGTCTGAACATGATTGATGAAAGCCATATTTCTTCAAAGACTCGGATAACTTAACGAACCAACAATGAGGGGCCTGGCACAAACCATGTAAAGTTTCCGTGCAAGAAAGTATTTTTGTACATCTATGATGTAGCACCCAATTCTTTGCAGCAGCAACAACCACAAAGGTATGTATAGATTCCGTTTTTGTTGTGCAAAACAAAGGTTTTATGATAATAAATACCTTCTTTTTTATTATTTCCAAGAATTACCAACCGTGTCTTGCATCACTCAATGCTTCCATCAGAATTATATTTTATTTTGTATACCCACTTAGCTCCTACAGCTTTTTTCCCCAAATGGTAAGTCTTCCACTGTCCAAATTTTATTCTCTTCCAAAGCATGGATTTCTTTTCTCATAGCTTCACGCCATCGTTCATCTTGAATGGCCTCATTGTAAGACTTTAGTTGTTAACATGTAGTAACGTTTGCCAAGAAAGATAGATGTTGTGTGGAAAACCGATCATAACTAACAATATTATCTTTGGGATAAAATTGAGGAATGTGATTGGAGCGATGAAGTATGCAAGGGGCTTAATTGAACATTATTTGTCACAAAGTCCTTTAAACGAATGTATGCTTGCTTAATTCTACAACCATGACCAAGTTGTTCTTCTAAAATTCTTGGATTTTCTCCCATATTTTATACCACTTCCAATTCTGCAATTTCTTGTGCACGAAAACACCCTTGAGAAACTTTCTATAAAAGCTCAATATCTTTCTCAATATTCTCACACTCAACATTCTCGAGAGTATCAAGTATATTTTCAGCTAAAACTTCGCTTGGATGCAATCTTTCAGCATATGGAAAGTTCATTTCTAAATCATATACTTTCCATCTTTTCTTGTCAAAATGATATCCAACAAAAATATATTTACGACTTCGACTTGCAAATTCAATCTTTATCTCTAAGTTTTTTATGCACACAAAGATACCCAAATTATAGGATGGACATTGTCCAAAGAGAATTTCATATGAGTTTTTTCTTTTAAAATCATAGATGGTGTCCTATTAATCAAGTATCCAGTTGTAAGAATGCATTCACTCCAAAAATCAATTGGCATATATGTCTTGAACATCAAAGCTCTTGCCACATTAAGGATGTGATGATGTTTTCTCTCAGCCCGACCAATTTGTTGTGGTGTTCCTACACAAGAAGTTTGGTGAAGCATACCATTTTCATTAAAATATTTTCATAGACTCAAAAATTCAGTTCCATTATCACTTCTACACGTCTTCACATCTTTCTCAAATTGACATTTAGTCATAGCAACAAAGTTCTTAAGTGCACTAGCAACTTCACGTTTTTCTCTCAACAAATAAATCTATACAGCTCGAGAACAATCATCAACAACATTAATGAAATAAGCAACTCCACATGAAGCTAAAGTTTTATAAGGCCCTCATAAGTCACAATGCACTAAATCAGAATAATGTTGAGTTTTATTGTCGCTAGAATAAAAACTTTCTCTTGTCTGCTTTGCTTTATAACAGACATCACAACTTCAATTTTCACTTTTTCTACTGAATTTATCAGGTGCATAAATGAACTCCAACATCTTATTCAAAGGATGACCCATTCTCTTATGCCAAAGATTGAAATCTGAAACTCCAAAGACTTCACTAACATTTGTTGATTCCACCGTCTTAAAAAAATATAGCCCCTCACGTTGTTCACTCGCTCCAATCAGCTTCCTCGTACTTTGGTCCTATATAACACAAAATTTATTAGTGATCTGCAGCACCAAAATTGAATCATTCAAAACTTGTGAGACTAAAATCAAGTTATATTTCAAATTAGGCACAAAACGAACATGTCCTAATATCAATCCTCCTGATACACTATTTCTTCTTTGACCACCATTGTCTTTTCACCATATGCCATACCAACTGAACATGGAACAATGTCATTCACATTTCTCAAGCAATCCCTTGTTCCAGTCATATGATTAGAAGCGCCTGAATCAATTATCCAAGAAAAAGTTCTAAGCTCACCCGTCAATCTTTCATTGTTCACTGACTTTTGTGAACTCAAAAGTTCCAACAATTTGCTCCATTGTTCATCATTTAGCCCACTAAGTCCCCTTTTTTTAGATTCCGTAATGAACTTCTGTAGGGAATACTTGTGTGACATTCGCTCGTGGGAAACCATTCCTCTCTCGCCCTCCACCACCGTTGCGATTACGCCCATTTCTTCTCACAGTTGTGCTGCTGAAAGACGATCTATTTTCCCACCAATCTGGATAGCCTATCGAGTGGAAGCAGGTGCTTGAATATTGAAATTCTATCGCCTCCTGAATTTTGTCCACCAATTTGGACTACAAAGCTCATGGGTTGCATTTTTATTCCCTTGTACGTGAACGTGCCATTGTCCCCACTCTTTCTTGTTGGAAAACCATCGCATACACCCTATTCAGATTGGGTAATGGATTTGTGCTTAAGATATTAGCGCACACAGCACCATAACGCTCTTCATCCAAGCCCAACAAAAATTGATGAACTATTTCTTCCTCTTTTTTCTTTTCTAGTTTAGCTACCAGATTGCACTTACATCCGCCGCAGCTGCACAATGTAATTGTGTCATAATTATTTAGTTCATCCTATATGGTTAGTAGTTGACTATAGTTTGTCCCTCAAGCTTACAGTTGGTCAAGTTCGATCTCAATTGTTGAACTCTTGGTCCATTTCCAACTGAGAAGCGTTGCTTTATCTCCTACCACAAATCTCCAACATTCTCCACCAAAGAGATAGTTGAACGTCGATGGAGTTAAATATCCGTGAAAACAATATGGAATTAAATGTCCACCAATCTTCAGTTCCGATGAATCATCTTCTGGTTGTTTTACAGTTCCATCAACGAAACCATTTTTTTTTTTGGCCCTCAATGCATTTCGTGCTGCCCGAGCCCATTCTTCATAATTTTTTCCCTTCAACTGTACTTGAGTAATTATGTTTCTTGGATTGTCATTGGGGCTTAGTGTGCAAAGACTGGAAGATTTCTTCTCTGAACTTCCATTTTCTTTTGGAGGTTTGACTCTGGTACCATAAAAAACAGAAATTTGGTACTTGAAAAAGCCTCGTTCGCTTTCTTATTCATTGCACTACCCTTATATACAAAAGAACATAATCCTACCTACAGTTGTACAAGAAAAGATATATTAAGCATAAATACACCACTACAAAAACAACAAAAGATTATAATCAAGGATCACAAATACATAGTTGATGCACATTGATTATTAATTGCACCAATTCTGCAGTTTCCTTTAGGGGTGTGCAAAACCGAACCGCAACCGAAATAACCGACCGAACCGGTTAAATTCGGGCGGTTCAATTTGGTACAAATATTTTGTCGGTCGGTTGTCGGTTGCGAAAGAGGAAAACTGAGTGAATCTCAGTCGGTTGTCAGTTCTTTTTTAAAAAACTTCGGATTTACCGAACCGACTGAAGGTATGTACACATATATATATTAATTGCCCTACATTAATTATCAATCCATTGTTTTTTCCTTATTTTTCTTCTCCGCCCAAAACATCCATTCACGCATCTCTCATAACTTTAGGAGGCGTTTGGTATAACTGTCGGGAATCACTATGGGTATGTGTTTGATAGTAAAGGGAATGGGTATGAGTTTAGATTTGAGAATCATTCTCAATTCTTGGTGTTTGGTTTATGAGATGATTTGGGAATCATTTTCAATTCTGATGAATTTTTTTTAAGTTTAAAGGTTTAGAAAATTATTAAAATATTATATAAATAATAATTAATTTAATAATAAAATAAAAAGATTTATTATATTTAAAAAAAAAATTTATTATCTATTTTATAAAATATAAAATAAAGATAAAATAAAAGATTGTTTAATAATATTATTATTATAATATATTATAAAAATAAATTATTATATTGAAAAATATTGGAGTATATAATAATTAATAAAAAATAATTACAAAATCTTATAAAATAAAAAAATAATCATTTTGGTATTGAATTTGGGAATGAGTATGAAACCCACCAACTTAGAGGGGAATGGATATTTGGGAATCAATCCCATCCCCCATTCCCAAATCAATCAACCAAACGGTGGGTTTCGAAATTATTCTCATTCCTTAATTCCAAAACCCACAAACCAAACGGCCCCTTATTATTCTCTCTCCACCCTATTTCTTCACCACGTACACTCCACTTTCCCTTCTATTCTCCTCTTTCTACTTTTTTTTTGCCAATTAATTTCTCACCCACAACCTACCTTCTCGACACTTTCTCCCATCATAATTCCTTAGCTCCGGCGGCGCTGCACCTCCAGTCCCGTCACCGTTTCTCCATACAAAGGGTCAAGCCGGCATCTCTGTTTCTACTCCAGTGCTCCCATAACAATGTTTGGGTGCGAGTCACCAAGAAAAACGCACCTCCTCACACTCGCCGTCATCGCCAAAACGACAACTGTTTCTCCCTCGCCAATATGAAGAAACATTTGACCGGTGCAACCGAACCCGAAAATAAATCGACCGAATTTTTTGGTTCGGTTGTAATATCAGTTGGTATTTTTGTCGGTTCGGTGATCGGGCGTTTGCACTGGAGTTGTCAGTTAATTTGAGTTGGACAAATTCGTCGGTTTTCCCCCCGAACCGCCCGTTTGCACATCCCTAGTTTCCTTGATAGCTCACCACCTTGCGGGGACTGGGAAGAGGCAATAGAGGTAAGTTTGAGCTACCCATTTCCCATCACCATTGTGCTAACGACAAGGAGAATGAATGTTGCTGTGATGTAGAAAAGTTTGAAACAACAAAGATAATTTGACATATATTTTAATAATATGTATAATTTATAATATATTTCACAAAATAACAATAATTTGTGATATATTTTATCTATTATGATGTAATATTAATTAAAAAAAGTTTAATACTAAGTTTTATTTAATAATGGCATGAGTTCAACATTATAATAACCTTACTTTTATGTTTATTCATTTATTCTTTAATCTTTCACTTATTGAATCTTGAAACTTTTTATTTTTACATTTTTATGTTATTTATTTATTAAAACTTTAATTTTTCTTCAAATTAAAGTATTATACTAAACAAAATTGTGGCAACAAGCCTCACAACGAAATTTGGGCATACCCAATAGTCTATACATTAATGTCAAATCTATCCACACTTGGTGACAACTCAAATGTGAAGAAATTTGAACAACTAACCAACCACAATACAAAAACAAAAAATATAGCATCTACCAAGCAGCCAAGCAACATCAAAAATAAAATAGAGAACCTTGAAGACAAATCATACGCACCCAAAAATTTGATACTTATTATGTGCATACCTATTAATAGCATTGTTGTAAAAATTCCTTCCCTACGCTAGGCAATTGCTAACCGAACAAAAAATCCTCAAATCCTCACGTTTAGTTGATTTGGCGAGTAATCAGTAGGGGCGTTCATGGTTTGGACGAAACCGGTCAAACCGGCCAAACCGTATTAATTTGGCCGGTTTGGCCGGTTTGAAATTTAATTTTCAAACTGGCGGTTTGAAAATTTTAAAACCGGATAAATTTGGTTTGGTTACGGTTTGGAGACTCAAACCGGCCGATTGGGCCGGACCGGGCCGTATATATATATATATATATATATATTAAATATAGTATAATTAATTAATATAATTTGTAGCTCATTTGTTAAGTTTCTACTTTTTCATACAATTAACCCATGTTCAAATTTATTGGCCAACATACTATAGTTTTAGTTTTATTTTTTTATTTATCAAAAATAAACTAATAAGTATTAACATTAAATAATATTATTTTATATAATTTCCTTAAGATAAATTAAGCATGAACTTTATAATAATAATTTTATACATCTCTTTCAATTTTACATTTGAATTTTAAGGTTATAATTTTAATACATTTGACTCATGTGTTTCTTTTGATTTACATTAAATTATAAATATAAGATTTTTAGAATAAAAATTATATTATTATAAGTAGTAACAAATAATATAAATCAATTAATTTGTATTTAGGTCCTAGTTTTCTACAAATTATAGTAGATTGTTGAAAGTTGAAACATAGTTCTTTTCAAACCGTCAAACCGGCCGGACCAAACCGTTTTTATATGGTTTGACCGGTTTGGTTTCAGAAAATTATTTGGCCGGTTTGGTTTGAAAATTTTTCAAACCGTACCTATCGGTTTGGCCGAAATTTTCCTTCCAAACCGGCCGAACCGGACCGCGAACACCCCTAGTAATCAGTGTCTAGGCACTGCCTAGGCCACCTAACTTGCCTACACAACAATCTGGGCTGCAGACTTAATGGGCTCGGAGCCACCTAGTCTGTTCAGGCGGCCTATTTTATATATTTTTTAAGAAATAATTAAAATTTATATAATGTTAATTTTTAGTTATTGATGAATATATATATATATATATATATATATATATATAATATATAAATATTAAATATAATTAATTAACTTAACGATTAACTAACGCCTAGGCGCTAGACCTCATCCAAATACCCGACTAACACCTTGTTATTTTTACAACCATAATTAATAGTACTTCAAGATATGCTAATAACCTAGCTTCTTAATTTTTAAAGCTCATTGAAACTACAATATGTTGCTTTGTCGGTTTAGTTCAATTAATCATACCATGTTGTCAGTAATCAATTTGACTTAATCCATTGAAACCATATTAATGCTCTCCGTGGAGGTGATAGAACACAACTGAAAGTTGTTAATCCCAAACAGTACTTTGGAATACTTAGTATTTTCTAACTCAAAATTTGTTCCTATAGCTTAAGTATTTTTCACATGTTATAAATTACTTAATACTATAATTATTTTTTACATTTAAATATTTTTCTCATTTTACTAGGAGGTCCCAAAACAAGTTATGGAATTGAGTCAATCTTTGCCAAACACCACAAATCAAGATTGGTTGGTGACATTAAGAAGAAATGTGTATGTTTAGTTTAGAGCATATTCATACAACACTAATAGAGGTTTGAAAGTACAATACTGTCAATATAATTCAAATTTTGCCTTTGATCAAATAGTTCAAGAGACGAATGACTTTAAATGGAACAAAGTTCAGGTATCATTCCACCCGATTCCAGAGCCGAACCTTACCTGCCCCGACCCATACTGACCGACTTGGACATTTTTGGTTTTAGCTAGATTCTATACACCCCTGTGTAAATATATGTGCTTTAGTTTATTTTAGAAAAACGAATATTCTCTTAATCTTACTTATCTTTTTGTAAATATATAGATGTGGGTAAGGTAAAAAATTTCCAACCTCAAACTATTTTTAATCGAACGGGTGAATCTGGTGGGTTGTGGGTCAACCCGTAGGTTCGGTACTATTTGATGATATATATATATATATATATATATATATATATAATATTTTATTATTTATTATTTCTAATATTTCTTATTTTCTACTACACCCATTAATTATATACTTAATTCCTTAAACATATTTTTTATCACCCCAAATCTCTTCTATCTCTCCTAGTGACGTAGCCTGTCACCCCCAAATTGAAAACCCCCTCCTTTCTTCCACTTCTAGAATTGTCACTCCCCTAATTATCATACCTCCTCGTTTCTTCCTCGTCTAACACATTTAGCTTCTCGCTGATATTTTGTAGAGCTACATTTAATTTTATCACTTATTTTATCATTTTATTATCATTTTATCTGTTGAAGATTGTACTTTTATTACTTAAATTAATTAATATATGAGGATTGATGTATTTTTTCAAACTACAATTGGACAACCTTTTATCCACTTACCACTTTTTTTTTTTTTTTTGTGAATATAATGTTGTTTGATGTTTGTTATTTATGTTTGTTCAATTTTTTTTTTTATATTATTTTACGGGTTGTTAACATATTTTTAAAAAATATGTATAAAAATAAATTCTTAAATCTTGACAGCCCGACGGGTCAGCCTGATTGACATACCTACTAGGAATTTGTGTATAAAAGGTTGACCATCTTTGTATGACTAACATATAAAAGATTAAAGAACTTCTCTCATCTTTGTGCTTTATGTTTCCTTCGTCCACTATGTTTACCTTCCACTCTAAATTCAAGATAGTATCAGAGCATGCCTCTATTGGGGACTATCTCTAACTTCACCCATATCCAAATTTTCAACATAGACCAACCTTAATTGCCGGTGTTTTTAGCCTTTTTTTTCCTTGTTTCTTATCAGCCCTAGTGATGGCGAGTTAAAATATGTCAAACGCTGCCCAACAGACTGGTGAACTTCAAAGGGTTGAGAACAACCATGGATGTTTGGGATGCTATCCCAGAGACATATTTCAAGCCTAAAGATGCGGCCAAGTGTATGAAGTCAAGATGAAAACGATGGCAGCAAAGCAAGAGACGAAAATAGTGACCGAGTATGCCAACCAATTGAAGCCGATGTGGCAAGGTCTCGACCATTATATGGTTATAAGCACCAAGTGCTTAGCTGATGCATTAGTTTTAAAAGAGTTTATTGAAAGGGTCAGAGTCGATGAATTTTTGTGTGGGCTGAATCCTGAATATGACCAAGTGAGGATTCAGGTTGTTGGTAGACAAAATCTCCCGACCGAGCCTCAATAAAGTCGTAGCAATGATTTAAGGGGAAGAAAGTAGGTCATTGATGTTGGAACCTTAAAGTGTTGATAGCTCGGCTATGCTAGCTTGCAATACCAAAATTGTCTTAGATCTGGAGAAAAAATTAGCCTTTGAAGAAAGGAAGTATAATCAATCTAAGTCACATAATCGTGATGAGATATTTTGTACCTATTGTAAAAAGACCTCGACATACTCGAGATAAATATTGGAAGCTTCATGGAAAGTCCCCGAGTCGAGAATGGAGTCAGAAGGGAGATCAAACAAGGAATAATGGGCCTCTAAGTGGTGTTGGAAAATTTCACATTGCAACTGCAACACGACGTGAAGCATCGCCCTAGAGGGTGAGATCTCTTATCAGCTGCCTTGAGAAGCTTTCAGGTACTTGTTCCTCAATATTTTTAGGTAATTTTCCTATTTCCATTGAATTAAATGCCACTTTTCATTAACTCTTGGATCCTGGACTTAGGAGCCACTGATCATATGACCCACTCATCCAAATATTTTTCTACCTATAACCCATGTCCTTGTAGTCGAAAAATTGCCACAACTAATGGATCTCCAACAACTATTGCAAGAGTTAGAGATGTCCAGATTACCTCAGTATGACCTTTAAAAATGTCCTTCGCGTTCCTAGATTATCCACCAAGCTTATCTCCATACAAAAGCTTACCCAAGAACTATTATGTAATGTGTTATTTTATAGTAACTTTTGTGTATTTCAGGAGAAGGGTTAGGGAGGATGATTGCACATGCTAAAGTTTGGGAAAACCTTTACTATCTTGAGGCTCCAAGATTGCAAGACAAAGCTAAAAGCAAGGGGCTCATGTCAAAAACCAGTTTATCCAACAACGAGAAAATTCTTATTTATCATCGTCGCATAGGACATCCTTCTTTTAGAGTTGTTAAAGTTTTGTTTCCATCTTTGTTCTTAAATTTTAGTGTCAATGAGTTTCATTGTGACGTGTGTGAACTTGCCAAACATAAGCAAGTGTCAGTAATAAAGATATATGGGGTCCTTCTACCATTCCTAATGTCTCTAGAGCTCGATGGTTTGTATATTTCATTGACAATTACTCGTGTTACTTGGCTATTCTTGCTAAAATACAACTCGGGCGTTAGTACTGTTCTCCCAAATTTGTGTTCTATGATTTAAAATTCATTTAAAGTTAATGTCAAGAGATTCAGGTCTAACAATGCTTAGGATTTCCTTTAACCAAGTCCTTACTCCATACCTTTCAGAAAAATGGGGTTATTCATGAGTCATCGTGTGTTAGTACTCCACAACAAAATGGAATAGCAGAAAGAAAAATGGTGTCCTTCTTGGAAAACTCGAGCAATGTTGAATGTGCCTAAAAACTTCTAGGGGGAAGCGGTTCATACAACCACATATCTCACAAATCGGTTGCCTTCTTGATTCTTGCAATTTAAAAGTCCAATGGAAGTTCTCTCATCCTTTTATCCTGATTTAAGAACCATAAATAATCTTGTTCCTAGATTCTTTGGGTGTGTCGTTTGTCCATTTTCATAGTCCAAACAGGGACAAACTTGATCCTATAGCTCAAAACTTTATATTTATAGGGTACTCTTCAACTAAAAAGTGATAAAAGAGTTACCATCCTCCATCTAAGAAATTCTATATCTCCATAGATGTCACATTCAATGAAAATGAACCTTATTTTTCTAGATCTTATCTTAAAGGGGAGAACCTTACTCAGCAAGATAAGAATCAAGAAGGTTTATTTTTGGATTCTCTTAATTTGTCCACTGATGCGGCTAAAAGTTCAATCAAATTAAACATCTAACTACACAAGAATAATATTTGTCAAATCTAGGTCCTTCCCCGCTTCGCCCGCTAGAATACCGAGATACTATAGCAAAGTCCTATAGCTAGGCATGATACAATCGTTGAGTAGTTTCTAACAATCTAAGCATTCAATTTAAACCTATGCTAACAATATATGACAAACATTGAATTAAACAAACAATCATCAATTGATCAATACTTTCCCCAATCGGTAAACCAAGACAATCAAATACTCAAATTAGGAAGATAGAATGTTGAGATGAGTGTAGATGCAATCAAATTAGGTTAATCATTGATGTAAACACATTTTAATTCCTAGGAGATTGATCAATCGACCCTACACTCGTTAACCCCTTGTCACGGCGAGCTAACAGTTGATGATCTAAGACTTGCAAACCATCACGTTATTAAGCCCTAGACCACTCCAAATAGTTCGTCAATTATTGCCCTACGACCTAGCACCGCACATGGATTGGAACTAAAATCGTATGAATCTACACTATTCACGACGATTTCGCCCGCGTATTGGCTGCAGCGTTCACGTCAATTACCTCCTAAGCTGGCTCTTACCTACACCTAGGAAGTAAGGAACAAGTTCTAGTGCAATTCAAGCTCTCAAAGGAAAGTAAACAAACAATTCTCAAACCAAATGATCATGCATCCTTACTCAAATCAACATCCAAAATGAATTAGAACATCATACCTTTCAATTGTACAAATACAAAGTTGAATTCAATTACATCCATTATAATTTGAAAAGTAGAGATTGGAATCTTCCCCAATTGGATTTGTATGCCTTGATCTACCACCTTGAATCTTCACTTCTTCTCCAAGGATTGGTGAATTGAGCTCTTAGATACCTTGGGTGAGGTTTTGGAAGAGATGGAAATGGAATCGTAGAGAGAATTTAGGAGATGGTTATTTTATGTTATGAAAAGTTATGAATCTCCCCCTAAAATAACCGTTTTCCCCCTTTTATAATGAGTAAACAGGGCCTCGGATCGCCCGGTCGAAGTATGGCTCGCCTGGTCGAAGCTGGAAACTGCCAAATGTTGAAAACTTCCAAATGCTGAAAATTGCATTTTGGCTCGGTCGGTCGAAGTTTGGCTCGGCCGGTCGAGCTCTCTGAATGCCCCGCTCAGCCGGTCCTGCACCCGCTCGGCCGGTCGAGCTCTCCAAACTCCAAACACGTGCGATTTTTCTCCAAAACTCCACCAAAAACGCTCGTTTATGCCCAAAACCTATCCTACACAATTCAAACACACAAAACACGAAAACACAACCAAAGTACGACAAAAACATATGATACGGGAGTAAAATAGTCACAAACAAGCATGTGCACACATCAAAATATAGGTCATTTTACGCACGTATCATAATTCCCCAAACTTGAACCTTTGATTGTCCTCAATCAAAACAAAGTAAAGCTATCAATCTACCTCATGCAATACCTCATAGCTCATCAAAGTTATCTTAGCATGTTCAAGTAAAACGAGATTATCACCTAACTTTGTAACAAGGTTAATGCTAAGGACATGAACCACTCATCAAAAATGGATACAAGAAACGAAAGCACTCCCTCACGTGTTTAGGGACGATGAGATTCACTCAATCACAAGATATTGAGCTTGATTTCCATAGGCTTGCATCCATTCTCACCACTATACTACAACGAGTTAGTTTCTAGAATCAAAAAGGTCTTTTCACGGGTTGTAACGTGGCTAACTAGAAGGTGGGTGGTTTTGGGCCAAAGTGACTAAACTCCTCAATTTCCCAAAACCCCCAAACTTGTTCTTTTCGAACCACTACAAACCCCGAGGCTTATTCATTTCACAACACTTTTTCCTCTTTCTTTTCTCTTTCTTTTCTCTTTTCTTTTCTAGCACCATCATTCATTCATTTTGTGGGTGCCTCCTTTTTCTTTTCAAACATTTGCACCAAAATTTTGTAGGTGCTCCTTTTTCTAGGATCAACAACAATCCTCTATATCATTCTTTCATGCCTCAACATTCCTCATCAATTCAAACCAATCAATTCCCATCCCAACTCTCATCACCGTATTCACCCTCATACACTCTTTCCCCCCAAATATGGTCCTAATCAATTCAAGGAAGATCCACTAAATAAGTTCAATCACGGGGGTCAAAGATATGAAAGGCAAAATTATGACAACAACACCTTATACTCCCGGTGTGAAAGGTATGACTAAGAAACGATGGCCTAAGATCATTTTCTAGTTACACACTCATGCCAATAGATAGAGAACGGATGCAAGTTCTAGATCTCGTACTCTCAATCTTGCCACTCACAATCGAAATAGATATGACAATATCATGGCTCAAACCTCACAGCTTTTTGTCAAGTCCTATGCATTAACCACATACAAAACTCGGCAATTCAAAAGTTAAACTTAAAACATGCTTCGAAAACTAGATTCCGCCCTATCATAAGTTGAGGTAGACATCAAACTCCACTAAGTAAATCATGATTCAAACCTCAAGTCTAGTTCGAGTTCATCACACACACACAAGCACACAACATCCTAACCACAATCTACATGCCATAACACAATGTAATGAATCTAATTGGTAGAAGGAATGATAGAAAGCGTTACCCATCGGCACACACGATCAAACCGCTCTCCAAGACCTTATTTGTACCTACTCAAAGATCAACAAAAACACCACCAAACTATTGAGCATAAAACAAACCAATAAAGCTCTCATATCCACCAAACTTTCCACAAACCAACAATTAAAGATATAAGATAATATCCACTAGCACAACCATTCAAACCAAACCAATAATCCAAACCACAAACCATGCATAATAGAAAGTATTCAATCATGCCAACTCATTAATGATTCTCCCCACAATCACAAGCAAACAATCCTCAACCATATTCACTTCCAAAACCTCTTTCCACCATCATTCCACTATCCAAAATCTATACAAATAATTCATTTTTCCACTAGATCCACCAAACATACCATCAAAACCAATGTTCAACAAACTCAATCCTATGAAAATATCCATTCATATCATCAAAAGAAACATAATCCAAACATCCATTCAAGGTAGAATATCAATATAGGTACAACCCAATCGAATCAAATCCAATAAAGGGACAATATCCAACAACTAAACTAAATGCAAGATAAAGGATAGGAGATGGAGAAGAATAAACCAAGGCACCGGCTACCGGCACATCCCCCCAAACTTAGTCAAGTGAGACTAAGTTTGCAAAAATGGTGGACGGTGCATCGTCACTCCTCTCGATCTTGTAGCTCCTCCTACAAACACAAAAACAAACAAAGTAGATATTTATTCAAAATCAAAGCAACTAAAATCAATTAAACAAAAGCAATAAAATTGGTTGGGTTGCCTCCCAACAAGCGCTTCCTTAACGTCGGTAGCTAGACGACCTTACCACATCACCCATTATCAAAAATCGTGTGGGTTTTTAATACACCTTTCTTCCTTAATCGGCATTTACTTGGAAGCAACTTGTCCAAGGCGATCTTTCTTTCACCACTTTCATCTCTCCAAGGAAGATTTACTCTAATGACGAACTCGTAAGTCAAAGGTGGTAATTCCTTCTTCGATTTGATCTCTAAGGCATCATCCAATTGAATCCAAAGTATATAAGTCTCAACTTGTCCCTCATTTGGATTGATCATCAACTTCTCATCATCTCCTTTGCCGATCAAATCATATGTTTCATCCACTATCTCTCATAGGATCACCTCCTTTTCCCTCTTATCTATCACTCGTGAAGGGAATTCAAACACCACATCGCCACATGGACTTTCCGACATAAGTTCCTCCTCTTGTTTCTCTCCTTCTTCATTTTGTTGTACCAAGGTCGGGACTTTTTGCAACTCCTCAAGTGAGAGTATCTCAAGAGCACCATTCTTTTCATCTTCAATGACTTGCAACTCCTCCTTGGAGCCTTCATTATCTTCATCTTCTTGGATTAAGGTTTCTCTTTCATTCATTGGTTCTTTCTCTTGAATCTCCTTTACTCTTGTATCTTGAAATCTCACTTCCTTAAGTACCTTTACCGCATCCTCACATTCATCTTCCACAATTTCCTTGTCAATTGGATATTCTTCCACTTGAGGTTCCTCACTCACCTTCTTCAAGATATTGGATAGTTGCATTCTTAACTCCAAAAGCCTTCCCTCGAGCTTATCCGATTTCCTCTCCAAAGCTTCTTGAGATGCTCTCGCTTCTCTAACTCTTTCATGATCACGACTACCCCATTCATCACAATGAACTCTTGTCATGGATGGATCCCAAGTATGGTTCTCATATAATCTACATGGAGAGTAGCCATTAGATGGGGAATAGATCATGTTGTTTCCGAAGTCACAATTCCCCCATTTATCTCCATATCTTTCATCTCTATATTCCTCTTCTTCATATCCCCAATCCGACTTCACCTTTCGGTCATGTCTCGTTTCTTCCATCCAAGGGTAGCTCTCTTCAAATACTAACCGGATTGGCTTCCTAGGTCGTTTTCTCTACAACATCTTTGCTCTCATCTCATCCAATTCCCTTTGGAGATTGTTAAGCCTCTCCGATTGAGTGCCTCGATGATTCTCCATTTGACACCTACAACAATCCAACAAACTCAAAGTACCAACAAATACAAAAACAAACAACAAATTTATTCACACAAACAAAAACACAAACATCTAGCCTACAAGCTTAACTTTTCCCCCAAAATCTAGCAACCTACTAAATGAAGTCCCCGGCAACGGCGTCAAAACTTGATGCGGCTAAAAGTTCAATCAAATTAAACCTCTAACTACACAAGAATAATATTTGTCAAATCCAGGTCCTTCCCCGCTTCGCCCGCTAAAATACCGAGATACTATAGCAAAGTCCTATAGCTAGGCATGATACAATCGTTGAGTAGTTTCTAACAATCTAAGCATTCAATTTAAACCTATGCTAACAATATATGACAAACATTGAATTAAACAAACAATCATCAATTGATCAATACTTTCCCCAATCGGTAAACCAAGACAATCAAATACTCAAATTAGGAAGATAGGATGTTGAGATGAGTGTAGATGCAATCAAATTAGGTTAATCATTGATGTAAACACATTTTAATTCCTAGGAGATTGATCAATCGACCCTACACTCGTTAACCCCTTGTCACGGCGAGCTAACGGTTGATGATCTAAGACTTGCAAACTATCACGTTATTAAGCCCTAGACCACTCCAAATAGTTCGTCAATTATTGCCCTATGACCTAGCACCGCACATGGATTGGAACTAAAATCGTATGAATCTACACTATTCACGACGATTCCGCCCGCGTATTGGCTGCAGCGTTCACGTCAATTACCTCCTAAGCTGGCTCTTACCTACACCTAGGAAGTAAGGAACAAGTTCTAGTGCAATTCAAGCTCTCAAAGGAAAGTAAACAAACAATTCTCATACCAAATGATCATGCATCCTTACTCAAATCAACATCCAAAATGAATTAGAACATCATACCTTTCAATTGTATAAATACAAAGTTGAATTCAATTACATCCATTACAATTTGAAAAGTAGAGATTGGAATCTTCCCCAATTGGATTTGTATGCCTTGATCTACCACCTTGAATCTTCACTTCTTCTCCAAGGATTGGTGAATTGAGCTCTTAGATACCTTGGGTGAGGTTTTGGAAGAGATGGAAATGGAATCGTAGAGAGAATTTAGGAGGTGGTTATTTTATGTTATGAAAAGTTATGAATCTCCCCCTAAAATAACCATTTTTCCCTTTTTTATAATGAGCAAACAGGGCCTCGGATCGCCCGGTCGAAGTATGGCTCGCCCGGTCGAAGCTGGAAACTGCCAAATGCTGAAAATTGCGTTTTGGCTCGGCCGGTCGAAGTTTGGCTCGGCCGGTCGAGCTCTCTGAATGCCCCGCTCGGCCGGTCCTGCACCCGCTCGGCCGGTCCTGCACCCGCTCGGCCGGTCGAGCTCTCCAAACTCCAAACACGTGCAATTTTTCTCCAAAACTCCACCAAAAACGCTCGTTTATGCCCAAAACCTATCCTACACAATTCAAACACATAAAACACGAAAACACAACCAAAGTACGACAAAAACATATGATACGGGAGTAAAATAGCCACAAACAAGCATGTGCACACATCAAAGTATAGGTCATTTTACGCACGTATCATCCACTAGTTCTAATAGACCCTCTTTGACTCCTTTGCGTGAAACTGGTGATCCTGATGATGCCGTTGTTGATGCTGAGGTTCCTCCTAGTCCAGCTACTACTAGAAGGCTTGATGAAGATATAAGATATGCAAAGAAATACAAAAAGAGAGTAAAGGTTGTTCCTGAATTCGCACAGATCCAAGAGTCTAACCCGGAGCCAATGAATGAGGTGATAGTTTCTAATCCGAATACACGAATTTTTAATGATGAACTAGATTTGCCCATTGCTGTTAGAAAGAAACCCAGAGAGTGCAGAAATCGACCTCTATATCCTTTAGCATTATCTATCCTTCAAAAAATTCTCTTCATCTCACAGAGCCTTCATGGATAGCCTAAACACCATCACTATCCTACCAGTGTATCAGAAGTTATGTTTAATGAACAGTGGAAACAAACTATGAATGTAGAGATGGAAGCATTGGAGAAGAAAGAAACTTGGGATTTGGTGAAATTATCTAATAAAAAAACCCCGTGGATTGTAAGTGGGTGTATACAATCAAATACAAGGCAGATGATATATTGTTTATTAAAAAATCTCCTTCAGGGGGAGTGATAGCTCTACTTGTGTACGTTGATGATATAGTGCTGACAGAAAATGATGATGATGAGAGGCAGGCATTGAGTCGTTGCTTAGCTAAAGAATTTGAGATCAAGAAGTTGGGAAAGTTAAATATTACCTTGGAATCGAGGTTACTCATTTGAGACAAGAAATCTTTATCTCACAACAGAGGTATGTTATAGATCTTCTTAAGGAAACATACAAAATAACATGCAAGCCAATGGCCACCCCCATGGACCTGAATGTCAAGCTTGGGACAACAGAAGCTGATGCTACAATAAACCAAGAAATGTACTAAAAAATGGCAGGGAGACTCACTTATCTCTCTCACACTCGACCGAATATAATATTTGTTGTTAGAGTAAGCAGGCAATTTATGCAAAATCCGAAGAAGGTTCATTTGCAAGCCTCTTATAGAGTACTTCAGTACATGAAGGAAACACCATGATAAAGGTATCCTATTCAAAAGAAATGGAGGTTTAGAGCTAGAAGCATACACTGATGCGGATTATGTTGGGTCTATAGTCAATAAAAGATCAACATTTGGATATTGCACCTTTCTTGGTGGAAATCATGTGACATGGAGGAGCAAGAAACAAAGTGTGTTAGCTCGATCAAGTGCAGAGGCAGAGTTTTAGGCAATTTCTCAAGGTGTTCGCGAGCAACTTTGGTTAAAGATTGTTCATGAAGAATTAAAGATCAAGTGGGATGGGCCTATGAAACTCTACTGCGATAATAAGTCTACAATCAACATAGCAAACAATCCAGTGCAACGTGACCGAACAAAACATATTAAGATCGACAAATCTTTTATCAAGGAAAAGTTGGACAACAAATTGATTTGCACGCCTTATGTTTGATCACTGTAAAATTCTACAAATAAATTGCAGAACAGTGGAAAATGAATTTATAAAGTACCCATAGGTAGTCGAACCCAGAGGAATTGTGTAATGAAATTGTTTTATGTACTGGCTGTAATCCTAAGATCTATTGTTAGAGTAAAATAGAAATCAGGGTTTTGAGTTTAGAAAGAAAAGATGATAGTACGAAGATTTAAAGAGTTTTGAAAGCAAAATTTAAAGACACAACCTCTAGGGTGAACAATCAATCAGAATACACATACATTAATTAACTTGCATTGGTGGAAAATCATAAAAATACTATAACTTCTTGGTTAGACAATTATAGCCTAGGTTACTATTATGAGAATGTGTATGCTTTGTCGGCCTCGATAACACAGTAATAATCAACCTTTTATAATTCCACAGATTAAGCCTTACAATTATTATCTTCCCCTAAGACATCAATTTTAATTGTATTCGAATTCATTTTCCTGTTATCAATTTTCTCGTCTCGGTTTTTAATTAATAACTATGAACCTAGAATCAATTTTATCTTTTGATCTGAATTCAATTCTAGTTCTAGACTCTAATAATTAAAACAGGAATTCAAAACCATGGAGTTTGTGTTAATCAATTAAACATGCATTTAAGATTGATATTCATTGCCCTAGAACCCGTTAGGGTTTCTAGCCACTCATCGCAGATCGAAATCCACAAGAAAATATATTGACTTGCATAAAATAAAGTACTTACAAGAAAAAGTAAAAGGTTTCGAGTTTCCCAACACTCAAAGCTCTAAAAACTCCAATGCTAAAAGAAAAGATGTTGAATGATCCCTAAAAATCGGAATTACAAGGCTATTATAAGGGTGGATGCGTATCTTATCAAATCTAGGGCTAAAAATATGATATAATTTGAATTTAATCGAATTTATGCCTTTTCGGGTCGCGCGTCGATCGATGTGGCTTGGCATCGATTGACACGCGTCATCCACGTCGATCGAAGTGGCTCCACGTCGGTCGAAATCGAGCCTTCACTTTCTCGCCCCTTCTGCGCGGTCTCACGATTTTGGTCATAATTTTCACTCCCGAACTCCGATTGACCTGATTTCAGTTGCATTGGAAAACTAACTCACAGATCTTTCAATTGCCACGGCTCCATTAGCACGAATTCCATGTGTGGTGGAACTCGTGACTGCTTCTTTGAACATCAACTGCTTTCGGTACGGGTTTCCATTGAATTTAGGCCTAAAACCTGTAAAAATGCACCATGACAAGCATAAAACCACCTAGTATAGACTCATGCATAGAATATATAGATAAACTTAACAAAACTACATAAAATAGTCGAAAATAATATAGATTAGTAAGTAAAATTATGAACTTATCAAACTCCCCAAACTTGAACGTTTGATTGTCCTCAATCAATAGTCAATAAAGTAATCAAAAGGTCATGTAATTAAAGTGCAATGCCTCACAAGATTTATCATAGTTAAGGGTTAAAAATCCACTATCCACATACAATTTGAAAGAGACAGAAAATTCATAAACAGTGAAAGAACTCACAGGAAATGTATCGCTCAGCTCTTAAGTGTTTATGGTTTAGATGAAAGCACTCAACAACATGTATGATGAAATCTCTACCATAGGCTTGCAAATTTTCTAATATCTCCACTGCTAGAATGTGCACACAAGTCTAGAATCAAAAAGGACTTTCGATAGTCTTGCAAACCACCTTTTAACAACATCCACCTCATCTCCTTATATATATCAATAAACTCATTTTGTTTCTAGCTCATTTTGAATCTCTTATGCTCTTTTCATAATTTTATATTCTTTTCTTTTCAGAGAGCATATGAGAATTCTAATTGTTATTTGAGCTTTTCTCTCATACATCTTCCCAACCACTAATTTGATATTTCTTATCCCCAATTCACTATCAATCTACCTCATACATACCATAACTCGAACACGAGCGAAACCAGCATTGCTCTTAAGTTCATAGACAAGGAAAGAATTATAAAGGCTCAAAGTGGCTAACTAGGGAAAATTTAATTGTGAAGGGACAATGTTTAGGATATTGGGTTAACAACGATGGCCTAATATCATCTCTTAGACTTGTGCACACTATGCAGTCTCAACACAGAAAATAGGCAAGTTCTAGAGAAATCAAAACACAATTGTGAATCTCACATCAAACAAAATAAAGGCTCAAATCTCTCACACAGGGGTTCAAAAAATTTCTTCCACAATTAATTTCAAATCAGCTCAATCAGCATGCAAGTATAAGTTTGAAATTAATCTTATCATTCGGTATTCTACATTCATGGGCATCTAACCTCATTCACAATTAATTCAAACTCAACTTTCAATCAATTCTAATCTCACAATCCCATTCAGGTTATGTAAAAGCTCAAACATTTCCCCACAAAATAGAATAAAATTTAAAATTCTAGGCAAAAATTTAAATACTGAAAGAATAATAAATAAAAGATAGAATGTTCCATGTTTTGTCCACATCCCCCCAAACTTATTTCCAACTCAAATAGTGGAAAAAGTTTGAAAATCAGACAACAGAGGGAACAATACCTGGTAGTTGATCTCAGGCATAAACTTTTTATCCCCTGGAGACTTCGAACTCATGTGACGTGAATTAAGTGCGTCTCGCACTTCGCATCGACCCACACGGGCTCGTGTCAGTCGACGTGAAGCCTTCTAAGTCGACCCTTGCATGGTCGAAGTGCATCACGCCACCATCTTGATTTCGATCGATGCCAGGCTGCGTCGATCAAAGTCGAGAAATCTTCCCTTTCTTTTTCTGCTGCAAAATAAAGTTAGTGCGGGCAAAATTCATAAATAAACTAAAATAAAAAAGAAAATATGGAAATTAAAAGAAAACTAGGAAAAAGGTTGGGTTACCTCCCAACAAGTGTTTTATTTAACGTTGTAGCTCAACGATACCTAAGATCACTATCAAGGGGGTTGGGTCCAGACTCACCGACCTTTGGCGTCCACCATGTATACTCTCCGATCTTTGACGACGGTGGTGAGCTTGGAAGGAAGCGGCTTAGTTGACAATTTCACCACTTCGTTTCCACGCTCCCACTCAATCGTAGCAGCTTCTTCCTCCTCGGACTCATCGGCATCTTCAGTGGTGGAGATCCGGTTGCACTCCGCCTACTTCTTGCTCTTGTCGATCACAAAGGTGATCTTCTCATCGTTGGCCCAGATTGTGATCTCGCTGCCTCGACAATCAATGAGAGCGACGCTGGTGTCGAGAAGCTTACACCCCAAGATCATGGGCATGTTCTCATCCTCCTTCATCTCGTGCACCACGAAGTCTACTGGGAAGATGAGATGCCCCATGCGAATGAGCACATCCTCTAGTATACCTTTTGGGCGCGACACAGATCGGTCCACCATCTACAGTGTGATCGTCGTGGGCCTCATCTCACTGATATTGAGACGTTTGTAGATGGAGTACGACATCAGGTTGATACTGGCCCCAGTATCACAAAGTACTTTCTCGAACGTGCATCCCCCGATCTCTACGGGTATAGAGAAGCATCTCGGATCACTTCTCTTGATAGGCACTTGCTTTTGCAGCAGCAGGCTGCACTGTTTGTGGATCTTGATTGTTTCATTCTCCACAAACTGTTTCTTTCCACTCATCAGCTTCCGGAGGTACTTCATGTACCCCGGGATTTCCTTCAGTGCTTCGATTAGCGGGATGTTGATGCTGACCTTCCTCAAGTTCTCCACAAACCTGGAGAACTTGGAGTCCTCCTTCTACTTCGCAAACCGCTGAGGGTACAGCATAGGGGGGGTTGGATCTGGAGATTTCGCCAGACTTCTGCCCAGAATGGGCTTTGACTTCGACCAACGTAGAGGCATGTCGGTCAATGTAGACTTCTGCACGTGTCGATTGACACTGGTGGCTTCGGTCGATGTGCGTGTCCCGATTGACTTCCTCCGCAATGATCCCTCTTTATTGTCGCTCAAACAAACATCATCACCATCCTCGACTTTGATCGACGTAGGATGTGCGTCGATCAAAGTCGAGTCTCCAGCTACTCGATTTTGCACCCTTTCATCTCCAGATTCGTCCCAGACCACCTCGGGACCTTTGTATCTTGTCCCAGACCTCAGAGTGATGGCTTTGCAGTCTTTTTGACCCCTTGGGTTCACCTCAATCTTCTCGGAAGTTGTCCTCTCTTGTGTTGGGCTCCAATAGTGCTGGTCTGCGTCTCGATCATCTGCAGGTGTTTCCCCACTCGGTCCATCTTGGTGTGCATTCCAACCATGTCCTGTTAGCTTTCCAACCCGATGGTCTGAGGCCTTGATGAATTTAGCCAACAGATCATCTAGGATATCCTTCTTCTTCTCTACCACTTCTCTGTTTTGAACTTCGAACCCTGGTGGTGGTAGCTCGGCTGCCTCAGGATGAGAGTAGGAGAAACCGTGGTGGTTCCTCGTCAGATACTGGTACCCTCCTTGCCTTTGCAGATGCTGGTACGGGTAGCCCCCTCTGTTCATGTAATTCACATCTGCAGGGGCTTCGGGTTGCACCTGTGCAACTGCAGCAGTTGAACCCCCTGCAGATGACTTCTCAAAGATCCTCTCTCAGCTTCTCAACTTCAATCTTGAGGGGATCTTCAAGTTCAATCTTCTCCACAACTTTGATTAGAGGCCTCATCGGGTTCGCCCATTTTTGAGTGTGGAGCGCCATCTTCTTGAAAAGCTTCAGTGCTTTCTCTACAGATTTGCTCATGATGGACCCCCCGGTAGAAGATGTGAGCCTGCTCCTCGGTATCAACTCCATGACCGGGGCAGCTCCTGAGCAGCTCATTGAACCCACTCCATGCCTCAAAGAGTGACTCATCCACCCTCTGATGGAATTGTAGAATCTCCATCTTCCTCTGAATGATGACAGGGGGTGGAAAGAAGTTTGAGAGGAATTCTGCTCTCAATTCCTCCCAAGTCCGGATCCTGCTGCAGTCAAGTCCGGTGAGCCAAGATCGGGCTTGATCCCTTAGTGAGAATGGGAACAACCTCAGTCCAATCACATCCTGCCCGACTCCGTTCTACTTGATGGTGTCGCACAAGTCTAAAACATCCACAAGTGTGCATTCGGATCCTCCACAGCTCTGCCGCCAAACTGGTTCTGCTGAACCATCTAAATCAGCCCAGTTTTGAGTTAAAAATTATTGGCGTTGATGCCAATATTGAATCCCTCATTGTCGGGCTGCGGCTTGTAAGTTCCTCCCCATTGCATTCGGATCCTCATCATCCGTCATCCAGGTGCAATCTCTCTCTTTCTTGCTCTAACTGCCTTCTTCGTGCAGCCTCTCTCTTAGTATCCCTTTCTTCTCTCAACTGACGAACTGCTTCGTGCATCTGGTGCATCTCCTGAATAAGGGCTAAAGTATCCCCCGTTGTAACCTGTGCATCCGTATCCTCCAAAGGGCGCATGTTCGGATCAACCCCTTATGGATTCGAGTCAATCGGTGGCTCCATCTTTTTCTTCTGATTCTTCTTCTAACGAGATGCTTCTATCTCTAGGTCGAAAGCTTCAAGTGATTTGCCTTGAGATCTAGTGTTCATGACCACCTGAAATGAAAACAACAAAGAAATTAGTTCAAAGTCGACCGACACGGGTGGGTGTCGATCGACGTACGGAAGATCTCAACGTTGATCGATGCGAGCAGGCGTCGATCGAAGCCGATAATAAAAGCACACACAAGCACGCGAATTAAAATAAAATACAACTCAATCCAACAAATCCTAGAATAAACTAGTAACAAAATAATATCTAACAATTCCCCGGCAACGACGCCAATTTGATCACTGTAAAATTCGATAGATAAATTGCAGAACAGTGGAAAATAAATTTATAAAGTACCCATAGGTAGTCGAACCCAGAGGAATTGTGTAACGAAATTATTTTATGTATTGGTTGTAATTCTAAGATCTATTGTTTAAGTAAAATAGAAATCAGGGTTTTGAGTTTAGAAAGTAAAGATGACAGTACGAAAATTTAAAAAGTTTTGAAAGCAAAATTTAAAGACACAGACTCTAGGGCGAACAATCAATCAGAATACGTATACATTAATTAACTTGCATTGGTGGGAAATCATAAAAATACTATAACTTCTTGGCTAGACAATTATAGCCTTGGTTACTATTATGTGATTGTGTATGCTTTGTCGGCCTCAATAACACAGTAATAATCAACCTTTTATAATTCCACAGATTAATCCCTACAATTATTATCTTCCCCTAAGACAGAAATTTTAATTATATTCGAATTCCTTTTCCTGTTATCAATTTTCTCCTCTCGGTCTTTAATTAATAATTATGAGCCTAGAATCAATTTTATCTTTCGATCTGAATTCAATTCTAGACTCTAATAAATAAAACAGGAATTCAAAATCATGCAATTTGTGTTAATCAATTAAACATGCATTTAAGATTGATATTCATTGCCCTAGAACCCGTTAGGGTTTCTAGCCACTCATCGCAGATAGAAATCCACAAGAAAACATATTGTCTTGCATAAAATAAAGTACTTACAAGAAAAAGTAAAGGGTTTCAAGTTTCCCAACTCTCAAAGCTCTAAAAACTCCAATGCTAAAAGAAAAGATGTCGAATGATCCCTAGAAATCAAAATTACAAGGATATTTATAAGGGTGGATGTGTATCTTATCAAATCTAGGGCTAAAATTATGATATAATTCAAATTTAATTGAATTTCTGCCTTTTTGGATCGCGTGTTGATCGATGTATCTTGGCATGGATCGACGTGCGTCATCCATGTCGATCGAAGTGGCTCCACGTTAGTCGAAATCGAGCCTTCACTTTCTCGCCCCTTCTGCAAGGTCTCACGGTTTTGGCCGTAACTTTCACTCCCGAACTCCGATTGACCTGATTCTTGTTGCATTGGAAAGCTAACTCGTAGATATTTCAAATAATATGCTCCATTAGCTCGAATTCCATGTGTGGAGGAATTCGTGACTGCTTCTTTGAACATCAACTGCTTTCGGTACGGGTTTCCATTGAATTTAGGCCTGAAACCTGTAAAAATGCACCATGACAAGCATAACACCACCTAGTATAGACTCATGCATAGAATATATAGATAAAATCAACAAAAATACATAAAATAGTAGAAAATAATATAGATAAGTGAGTAAAATTATGAACTTATCAATGTTCCAATAGATGGCCAACTAGCAGATTTTTTATAGATGGCCAACTAGCAGCTTTTTTAACGAAAGAGTTAAATTGCCCAACATTTAAAACTATTATATCCAAGCTAGTAGTGGAGAACACCTACTCACCAGCTTGAGTAGGGGTGTGAAAAGATACGTGCCTTAATCTTAGGGAAACAAATATTCTCTTTATCATACTTTACTTCTTGTATAGCTACATATCCCATATTTTTAGGATATGATAGATAGATTCCTAAGTTTGTGCTAGGGATTTGTATATAAAAGGTCGACCATCTATCTATGAATAACATATCAAAGTTTACTGAATTTCTCTCATCTTTGTCCTTTATGTTTCCTTCATCCATTATGTTTACATTCTACTCTAATTTTGGGAAACCATAATGGAGTTTTATTTGTAGTTTATGTGTGGTTTATATAGGATTTGAATCTACAATGGACAACGTGAGTTGTCATTTATTTCTTTAGCCGTTTAGATCGTTCTTAGGGTATCAAAACAAATTAGATTGAATAAATCAGACGAACCCTATGCATGCTCCTAATATTTATTTGCAAGTGATGAATCTAAAGAATACCTGAACTCCAACGACTGATCTACAGATCTTGATCGGAGACAATGACGAAGGGGTAGATCTGGATGTGGGATCGATCAAAGCTATCTTGTTCCAACAGATTTGATCTTCTAATCTTTTCCCTTGCTCCTCGGAAATCTGGTGAGGATACGCTACGGAGTTCCACCAATCCTCAAAGAAGTCGATCACACTTCATTGAAAATGGTGTAGCCGTCAATCTCTCCCTCACTTGTGTTGTGTGTAATCTAATTAGATCTGAAAAGAGGAAGGCTTATATAGTGCTAGGGTTTACAAAACCCTAACCCTAATGGGCTCTGAGCAGATTGTGGGCCAGACCAGTGACCAAATGCAAATAATAAAGTGGGCCCTCTTTATTAATTAATTCAATGTCCAACCCAGAACATAATTAATTAATAAAACATTGTTTTAACCTTCACCACGGTAACAATGCTGACTCACCCCTTTATTACCACATAATTTGGAACGGATTGCATTAAACTTGAATGATCCACATATTTAAGGTTCTGGACATTCATTAATTAATTTGGCTTATGACAATTAGCCATAATTAATTAATCTCTTATTTCCAGAGTATTACCACTCACTCCTTTTCACTTATGCTTGAATTAAACAATTCAACCTGCAGGGTTTAGCATAATGAACCTTGTGAGCTCCTCAGGGAATGTCCCCATCCTAAAGCAGATATGATTACCTACATATCTTGCTTAAGCAAGCCACACACAAACCACCACACCTAAGATGCAGGTATAAGAGTACATGAAAGACTCGCCCCCTAGCAAGTCAAAGTGTGGTCAACTTATGTATGCCCCTTAGCCTTCCATTAGGTTTAAGATCATAACAAGTATCTAGAGATCTGGCTCATTCATATATCAAGTAGAATGGCACATCTCACTATTGATCCGATCAATACATAAAGATGTACTGACACATCAAGTAGCTAGGATAAGCTCACTTATGAACTGATATGTCGCAGCCTAAACCGACAGTCTATCCAGGGACTGTCTCAGCCGTGATACTGTTTATACCTTGCTAGGTCAAACGATTCATATGATCCTCTGTGATCTCTTACACGCCATATGATCATCCCTATAGGCGAGATAATAGGATATTATAGTTCGTATCATATGTTTGTTATATCAAATAGAGACTATGTTGATGTAACACATTTATGAAGACCAGTGTATCAAACAAACACACTTAATCATAAATGCTTTTAGTATACAATCCCCAACAGTTTAAGCCTTCATCAACCTGATGATGGAGCAGTATTATAGTTTCTAAATACTTGAATAATGTCAAAAGCTTTGCATACTTCAATACTCATTTTTAACCCTACTGATAAACACTCATTTTGTGCATTTTACTGATGTGAATATGCTCACTTTTGACCTTAGATTAGACCATTACGTGGTATTTTCATGCATCATTCATATTCTTTAAGGAATTATTACGTTTGGTTTGGTTTTTGGTTGTTTATGCAGATTTCACGCACAATTGAGCTGTTTACAAGATTTGACCAAGTACCATGGAGCCAATCGATGCTAACTTGCATCGGGAAAAGGAAGAAGTGAGAAAAGATTGAAGAAAAAGCCGAATTCCAGTTCGTGACGGAATCGGCGACTTAAAAGCAAAATCGACGATCGCCAAAATTGTTATTGGGTTGCTGATTTTGTATTTTCCCCTATTTTGCTATGGTGCAATTTTGGCAACCGATGGTTGAGAATCCCGATCATGTTTTATGGGTCGCCGATCGGGTTATTTTGACGAATTTTTGGCCCAAATCCCATATCTTTTCAGATTTAAAGAGGCTAAGTATAAATAGAGCCTCCCAAGTCATAAATTCGAACGGGGAACACAATTTTGAGAGAAAATCCTTGAGAAAGAGGTGAAGCAGCGCAGACTGGAAGAGAGAGAATTGAGGATCAAGAATCAAGGCCACGGGCTTTGATTTTCTATGTTTTTCATTCTTTTGACTCTTTACTTCTCTGTTTTTATGGAACTTAGCATGAATGGCTAAGTCTTTTGTGGATTCTAGGGTTTGAAACATGTTGAACATTTTACAATTATTTATTCGATTTGATTTTCCCTTTCCATTCGCATTCTAATTATTCATGAGTTTTGATTAATTTCTTGATATTGGACATTGATGGCAATTTGATTGGTATTTCTTTGAATTGGAAGGTCTAGGTTTTATCAATTAGATGCAGGATAATTAGATTTAATGAATTGAATATCCGGAAAGAATTTGAGTTATTAAAGGGTTTTTGAAATCTAAGGTTTTTATCAAGAGTAGAAGTCCTCCTGCGCATTCGGAAGGAGTCATTAGGTCTTTTATTTCCATGTTATGGTTTAGAGTTCGGAAGAATCACCTGATAACATAAATGAGATTAACTCATGCGTTTGGAAATTAAATTGGAATTGAATTGAATGAATATTATTTAAGTGTTCTTCATAGTGGATTACCCTGGAATCCTGTTTTCCCCGTATTTTCTAAAATCAATCCTTTTAATTGCCTTTTTAAATACCTACTTTTCAATATTGCCTAGGATAGATAAACAACTTCTTCTACCGATGTGTCTAGATAGTAGTAACGTATCTACGTTTTCGTGTTTGATTGTACTTCGAGCCTGCAATCATTGAGTTCGATAAATTATTACTTGCCATCTGCAGTGGTCTGTACACTTGCAGTTTTAGCGCGTTGCAAAATGCACTATCAAGTTTTTGGCGCCGTTGCCGGGGATTGCATAGATTTATAATTGACACTAATTTTGATATTGCGCTATCTACTCTAGACTTTATTTTATGCATTTTTATTTTGTTTTCGGTGTTAGTCACTTCTGGTGTTCTGTTTCAGGTTGTATATGCGAACCAGGTCGAAGGGTCCAACGCTTGAACCCATAAATCCGAAAATTGAATCCACTTGCCGAAGGAGTTCTGCCAGAAGAAAGTTAGCATTCCCAATGGCTGACAATCAAGCAGCGCAGATAGTCGAGTTGCAGAGGCAGCTGCAGGAGATGAATTTGAGACTCCAGGAGCAGCAGCCTCCGCAAGTGCCTCGGCAACCGACCATTGATGAGATGTACGAGCCTATGATTGATAAGCATCGCCACGCTGATTTCGGGCTGAAGGTGGACACACCTAACTTTGAGCTGATGACTGGTCTGATTCATACTTCTCAACAGAACCAATTTGTGGGATTACCATCTGAGGATCCACATGTGCATGTCCAGTCTTTTCTGCTACTGTGTGACACAGTCAAGCAGAACCAGATGTCGATTGATTACATCCGACTGCGACTGTTCTCCTTCACACTGCGTGATAGGGCCCTGTCTTGGTATCTATCGCTGAACCGCGGTGCAGTTACTACTTGGGAGGAGCTCTGTAAGATGCTCCTGATTCAGTTCTTCCCACCCAGCAAGACTATCAGACTGCAGACTCAAATTGCCCAATTTAGGCAATTTTCTGGAGAGTCTTTATATGAGGCATGGGAGCGTTACAAGGATCTGCTGCGTGCTTCTCCCTGTCATGGATTTACTGAGTAGCAGCAAGTTTGCTACTTTTATGCAGGGCTAGATGATAAAACCCAGAAGCACGTGAGAGCTTCAGCTGAAGGGTCACTTACTGCTAGACCTCCACAGGAAGGGTTGGAGCTGCTGGAGACTATGGCGAAGAGTGAGTACAACTTTTCATCAGATAGGAAGGAGCGCCGAATAGCAGCAGTTGATGATACTGGGGCCTTGGCTGCTGAGATTAAGCTGATGAGACAGGAGGTAGCTGCTTCTACCAAATCACTGGAAACCCGCCTTACTAAGCTAGAGAACAACATACCTCAGCAGGATTTGATCAGGGGGTTGAGATGCAGATGGAGGATGCCAACTATGTCAATCAGAGGAATTTCCAGAACAATAAGGGGTATCCAGCGGAGAACATGACTTACCATCCCAACAACAGGAATCACCCCAATTTTTCATACGCCAATCCGAATAATGCACTGTAGCCCCCACCTGGTTTTTCTGCAAACAATGGGGCCGCGAATGAACCCAAGAAGCCGAGCATGAGGGAGATCCTGACCCAGTTCATCTCTATATCCAATGCCAAGACCACTAAAATGGAGGGCGAGATGTCTTAGCTATAGACTGGTACGGGGGAGATGGGGAAACACATGAAGCAGATGGATACACAGATCTCCCAGATTGCTAATGTGATTGGTAATCAGCACACTCCTGGACAGTTTCCCAGCAATATCGTCGTGAATCCGAAGGACCACTGCAACGCCATTACTACTCGCAGTGGCAGAGGATACGAGGGCCCAACTATGCCCGTTGATACGCCCGTGCAACCTGAAGTTGCACAGCCTGCTCCTGTTCTTCCTTAAGAATAACAGATTCAAAAGAGCAAGGGTACTTGTCCTGAAGACAGTACCAAACAAGCTGGTCCTGTGGCTGTCCCTCTCCCACAGAGGTTCATTAAGAAGCAAAAGGAGGAGAGGTATAAGAGATTTCTGGAGCACATGAAGAAGATCCACATCAATCTCCCTCTGATTGAAGTTGTGCAAGAAATTCCTGGGTACATGGAATTTCTAAAGGATATGATTACCCAGAAGAAGCCCTTCGGTGCATTCGAGACTGTGAATTTATTTGAAGAATGCATCGCCATTATTCATAAAAAGATGCCGGTGAAAGGGGCTGATCCTGATTATTTCTCTATCACCTGCGTGATTGGGGGGCAAAACTTCGAGAAGGTGCTCTGCGACTCAGGGGCTAGCATCAATCTGATGCCCCTCTTCATCTTAAAAAAGCTGCAAATCGGGAACATCAAACCGACTTTTATCAGGCTTCAGATGGCTGACTGGTCGGTGAACTATCCTAAAGGGGTAGTTGAGGACATATCGGTGAAAGTTGGGGAATTTATTTTCCCAACTGACTTTGTAGTACTGGATATGGAAGAGGATAGAAATATTCCGCTCATTCTTGGGAGACCCTTCCTCCACACTGCTGATGCTCTCATAGATGTGAAGAAAGGAGAACTGACTCTGAGGGTGAACGACGAAAAGATCACTTTCTCCATCTACAAGGCTATGAAGAGGCATGATGATGGCGACTGCTTTGAGGAGTGCGATATGGTCCAGGTTTTATATCCCTTTGACTCTTCTGTTGTCTCTTTTGATTCTTTGGATTTTGGGGTGCGAAATTTGTAGGATCTGAGTCTACAATAGGCGACATGAATCGCCATTTATTTAATACTCCGGATTCGATTTATGGATATCAAAATAAATGTCATGACAAACAGTGAATGCCCTATGCATGCTCCTATTTAATTTAATTCGTAGATTCAAAGGGATACCTTAAACTCCAAGGACTGATCTACAGATCTAGATCAATGACGGCAATGAAGATGGTGCAGATCTGGATCTGGAATCGATCAAAACGATGGAGTTCCTACAGATCTGATCTTCTGATCTGTTCCCTTGCTCGATCCAGAAATCTGGTGAGGATACGCTACCGGATCTAGCCGCCCCACTCTCTCACAATCTCTCTAGGGTTTTGATTTGAAAATCAAACT
>JAPKLW010000475.1:342599-427995 GCA_026898455.1 Plectranthus barbatus
TTCCTAATATACCAATCATAATGCTTTTATGTATACAATTCCAACAAAATTCCGTTTATTCTTGTGATGAATTATATGATGCATGTGATGAGCTACTAGAGTCTGTTCTAGCATTAGATGGTGCAGGTGAGAAGAACAAGGTGGAGAGCGCCCACTTTCTGAAGTTACGGAGCGAGGAGGAAGAAAAGGAAGCTCGCAAGAAAGCTCTGAAGCAGGAGGAAAAGAAAGAGCCACCAGTACTGGAACTGAAGCCTTTACCGGATCATTTGAGGTATGCCTACTTGGGGGAAAATGATACCTATCCAGTAATTGTATCTGCTACCCTATCTTCTAGTCAATTCGATAGATTATTGAGGGTTTTGAGAGACCACCAATCTACTATTGGGTGGTTTTTATCTAACATAAAAGGTATTAGCCCTTCTATTTGTATGCACAGGATTTTATTGGAAGATGGATATAAACCCAAGGTGCAGCCGCAACGAAGGTTTAATCCGATCATGCAAGAGGTTGTGCGTAAGGAAGTACTGAAGCTGTTGGATGTTGGCATGATCTATGCCATCTCGACAGTGAGTGGGTGAGTCCCACTCAAGTGGTGGCTAAGAAGGGAGGTACTACAGTCATTAAGGATGAGAGTGGCCCGGAGATCGCTCACATACCTGTTACTGGCTGGAGGATGTGTATTGACTATAGAGCACTTAACAATGCTACTCGTAAGGATCACTTCCCTCTTTCCTTTATTGATCAAATATTAGATAGGTTGGCTGGGTATGAATTTTATTGCTTTTTAGATGGTTATTCTGGATATAACCAAATTGCTATTTGTAGGGTTTTTCCGTGAACCGAATCACAAAAACCAATTAAACCGGATTGATTTATGGATATTGTGCACAATTAAATTTACAATAAAACCTAACATGCTCCTATGAATTTAATATTCAGAATTGTGGATTGAGGAATTACCGTTATTCCGTAGTGTTTGAAATGATCTTTCGCGTTTGAATTTCCAACTTCAATTCAACCACGCGATTCGATATAATCTACGGAAACAGAAATTAGTAATCTAATCTCTAGATTAAAATCGAAATTAAAAGAGAAGAAGAGAGAAATCTGTTCTCCAGATTAGATCTTCAGGGTTGTGTCCCAATGTTGCTCAGATCTGCTACTGGTGAGGATTCCACAGATCTGTGTTGTAGGCCGGAGCAGAAAAGCTTTTCTTCTCCCCTCTACAGGCACTGCCCAACTCTCTCTCTGCCTCTAGGGTTTCAAACTGATTTGAATGATATGAAGTGGCTAGGGTTTCCAGAGAGAGTGGTCTATTTATAGACCCAGGGTTTTATCTCTAATAAGCTATTAGGCCTTTTTTCAGCATATTTAATTGGGCCAGACCTGGGACCTAATGCAAATAATAAAGTGGGCCTATAATTAATTAATTCCCATGTCCACAACCCAAGACACAATTAATTAATTAATATTAATTCTTTTTTACCACAGAATTAATACTGACCTACCCCTTTATTACCACGTTATGAGAACGGGCTGCATTAATTGAGAATCCCCATATTTAACGTTACCGAACATCCATTAATTAATTGGAGCTTCTGACAAGCTCTAACTACAATTAATTAATATCTTATTATTCCTGAGTAGTACCACTCAAACCTTATCACTCGTGCCTGAACTTAATCAGCCTGCAGGTTTTTGGCACGATGAATGTTATTGAGCTCCTCAGGGAATGTCCCCATCCTATTACTCAGATATGGTTACCTAAACCCAGTCTCATGCGGTACTATACGAATTGATGTTACCCAAGATGCGGATATATGAGCACGTTACTTAGGCTCTCCACCTTGGCAAGTCAAAGCAACAATCAACCCGTGCAAACCCCTGAACCTTCGTTAGGGTTTAGACTTAATCAATATAACGAGATCTTGTATTCGATGATGTCAGACAGACGAATACATCTCACTGCAGTCCATCAATACGCCACCCCTGCGTACCAGCATGTCAAGTAACCAAGACAGACTACTTATTCCGACAATGCCGCAGCCATCCGGACAGACGTATCCTCATACGCTGTCTCGACTGTGATCAGGTTTATGTCTCACTAGGTCAAGTGATCATAATGTCTTCTGTGATGTACAACACGCCGTATGATCATCCCTATCGGTGAGACAAGAGGATATCATTATTCATACATATAAGATTATTAACAGATAGGAGAAATAAACCGTTGTATACTCATTATAATAAATGCTTTCAGTATACAAAACCCATCAATCTCCCACTTATACTCAAAGCATAACTAAGCTATTAGAGAGTATACAGTTCGTCTATCTAGCCTGCTATCTCTTTTAACCACTGTCAGTGGTCGGCATACACCTCAAACCCAGCTCACGAATATGTCTTTCGTAAATTTTCTGCGGCAAGCTCTTTGTAAATGGATCAGCAAGGTTGTCCTTAGTGTCAATGTTCTTGATTAGCACATCACCTCTCGATACGATTTCTCGTATGATATGGTACTTTCTCTCTATGTGTTTGCTTGCCCTGTGAGACCGCGGTTCCTTTGAGTTTGCCACTGCACCAGAGTTGTCACAATAAATTGTGATGCTCCTCGGTAAACTCGGAATCACGCCCAACTCTAAAAGGTAGTTCCTGAGCCATACCCCTTCTTTCGAGGCGTCGGAGGCGACGACATATTCCGCCTCCATGGTGGAGTCAGCAATGCATTTATACTTTGAGCTCTTCCAAGATACAGCTCCACCTCCCAGGGTAAACACATATCCTGAGGTCGATTTCTTCTCATCCTGGTCCCCTTGGAAATCCGAGTCTGTATACCCACAGGGAACAAATCCTCACTTTGATAAACTAGACATAAATTCCTAGTTCTTTTCAAGTACTTGAGGATGTGCTTTACAGCAGTCCAGTGCGCCTATCCAGGGTTAGACCGATATCTTTCTACCATGCCAACAGCATAACAGATATCTGGCCTGGTACACAGCATCACATACATGAGGCTACCCACCGCCGAAGCGTATGGTACAAGACTCATCTCATCTTTCTCCCGCCGTGTTTGAGAACACTGCCCACTAGAAAGATGAACGCCATGTCTGAAAGGTAGCAAGCCTTTCTTAGCGAGTTGCATGTTGAACCGGGCTATCACAGTGTCCACATAGGATGCCTGGGATAAGCTCAACATTCTTCTCTTACGATCTCGTAAGACCTTAATCCCAAGAATGTAGCCAGCTTCTCCCAGATCCTTCATTTGGAACTGTTCGGATAACCAAGCCTTGATTTCCGACATCACTCCCTTGTTTTTTCCAAATAGGAGTATGTCATCAACGTAAAGTGCAAGGAAAACCACGCTCCCACTGAAACAAAGTCGGTAAACACAACTTTCGTTTTCCAACTGTGCAAATCCATAGGATTTAATCACATCGTTGAAATGTATGTTCCTCGACCTTGAAGCTTGCTTAAGTCCATACAACGACTTCCTAAGCTTCCAGACAAGATGTTCTTCGCCCTTGCGTATGTAACCCTCGGGTTGCTACATATAGATGTCCCTACCTTCTTCAAGGTAAACGTTTAGAAAAGCGGTTTTGACATCCATCTGCCATATCTTGAGGTCCATATGCGCAGCTATGGCAAGGAGTATCCGGATGGATTTTAGCATGGCTACGGGTGAAAAGGTTTTGTCATAGTCAATGCCCTCTTTCTGACTATAACCCTTTTGCCACCAGCCTGGCTTTAAAAATCGTGATCTTTCCATCCGCCCCTTTCTTTCTCTTGTATACCCATTTGCACCCTATGGCCCTAAAGCCATCCGGCAAATCAGTTTTCTGGTATACATCCATAGCAGTTATGGATTCAATTTCAGAATCCATGGCGACACGCCATTTGGCAACATCCTTGTCCTGCACTGCCTCTTCGTAAGTCAGTGGGCCAGAGTCCTCATATCCGTCTTCCGAAGAAGACTCACCCACGAACATGTACCTTTCCAACTGGAAAATAACACTCCCACTACGACGAGGCATCGGTGTCGTGTCTGTAGTAGGTGCAGTAACTTGTCGTTTTGCACCTTGCACTGAAGAACGTGTCTGTGGTGCTGAACCTCTCACAGGTGCACTCACATCTACACGTTCCCCTTCCCTTGAAATCGCATTCTCATTTTCAATTTCTTGAAGAACGATATTACTCGTTGACTTTTGATTACTCACATACTCGTCGTCTAAGAATCTAGCGTTGGTGCTAACAACGACTTTCTGACTCTCAGGACAGTAAAAGTAACCACCTTTTGTTTGACTGGGATACCCTATGAACAGCATTACTTTTGACCTGCTTTCTAACTTATCAGGTTCCTTCGACAGTACGTGTGCCAGACAGCCCCATACTCTAAACTTGCACAAGCTCGGTTTGCAACCAAGGAAGAGCTCACAAGGCGTCTTAGGAACTGATTTAGAAGGCACCACATTTAGCACGTAAGCTGCTGTTTCCAATGCGTAGCCCCAAAATGAAATTGGTAAGTTTGCATAACTCATCATTGATCTTACAATCTCTAGAAGAGTCTTATTTCTTCTTTCAGCTACACCGTTTTGCTGGGGAGTACCCGGTGCAGTCCACTGGGATGCAATCCCGTTTTCGGACAAATACTGCAGGAACTCATTACCGAGGTATTCGCCACCGCGGTCAGATCGCAGTGACTTGATAGTTTTCCCGACCTTCTTTTCTACCTCAGCCTTGAACTCTTTGAATTTCTCAAAGCATTCACACTTGTAGCGAAGCAGGTAAACGTATCCGTACCTTGAGTAATCGTCAATGAAAGTGACAAAGTACTTGTACCCTCCACGAGCCTGCGTGGACATCGGTCCACATAAGTCACAATGGATCAATTCCAACACTTCCTCTGCTCGAGACTGACTAGCCTGGAAAGGCCTAGTTGACATCTTGCCCTCGATGCAGGATTCACTGACTTGATAAGGTACAGCCTTGACTAAGTCCAATGTACCGTCATCTACAAGTCGCTGAATCCACTTCAAGCTAATATGACCCAGTCTCAAGTGCCAGAGATATGTAAGATCCTCATCAGAAGAAGTAAATTTTATCTTTCTAGGATTATCAATTACGGATGAATTACATGCAATATAAAGGACATGTTTGATCGAAATAACATAAAGAGTATAAATCAACATTACATAATGAATGACATTGTTATCGTCAATGATTGAAATCATAAATAACAAACATCCACAGAAAGTTGATAAAATTTGTCATGCCGATAAACCACGGCCCACAAACAAACTCTTAAATGTACTTAGTTCATCAAAACATAAAGAAAAGAAAACTCCATGAAGCTCCGTCATAAAACGTTGCCTTCATCCAGTTTGGTATCTTCTTGCCATCACTCACCAGCCTTGTCGGCACGGTCCCCTGCAAAGTATAACAACATGATCAATAAGTCAGTGCTTACAGCTCTCGGAAGAGCAACACCGCACTCTAATCATGCTTCAGTTATACATGCAAATGGAACACCCTGTTTAGCCTTGTGGGCCTGACAATCTTTCCTCCAATGTCCTTTCTTACCACACCTGATACCACTTGTCCCTCAAAGTTTCCGCCATAGGCTTATTAACAGCTCCCACGTCCTTCGCAGTTACCTTTCCAGCCTTTTTCTTAATTGCTCTTTTCGGCTTCATACCTTTTGATACAGCAGAGTGATTACCAGAAGTAGCTAAGGCAGCCTTCTAAGGATTCATAACCGATTCCGCTGCCATCAAGTCATTGAGAAACTCGTTAAGAGTATACTCCTTCTTGTTAATGACAACAATCAGTTTGAAACTCTCAAAGGATTTGGGTAGAGAGTTCAGTATGATATCGACCTTAGCCTCAGCGTCGATACCTCCACTATGCACAGTTAGCTCATCCATGAGGTGAGTTATGGAAACTACGTGCTCTCTCACTCGTTGTAATAGTCTACTTCCTCTTGCGAGGATTCAGTAGTGGGCACTTAGAGGACAAAGTACTTGTAGAACGAACATATGTTCTTCCGTAATCAGGATGTATTCAAGGTTGCGTTTCCATTCCAGGAAGTTTGGACCAATTAGAGAATTTTGTGAGAGAATATCGATGACATTAGACATAGACATATCCGAAATAATAAAATTCTTAAATAAGAACATACATGTAGAACTTCGAAAACAAATGCATTGAAAACCTTTTAATAAATCAAATACAAATGTTTTCCACTAATAGCCCAAGAGTTCCCACCGCAAGCTACACTCGTAGATGTTTACGATGTCTCCCTCAACCAGAACTGCGGGTTTTAAGCCCCAATCCATTTAATTTCACTACCATGTCAAGAAGCTTTTGACACTAGAAATTAATAATTAGTGAAAACCTTAGACCAAGCCATCTCTCAAGAACAGGGATGCAATTATTGCATTATATTCTAAGATGATTCGAAGCCATTAACCACAAATTTAACTCCAGCCAAAAGAGACAGTTTAGCATGGCACGTAACCATACCGCACAGCCCTTTAAGATTTTTTTATCTATAATTTAAATCAATCCTAGAATACTTGTGAAAGAGATTTACGCAAGCTACACTCGTAGAAGTTTACGCAAAACCCTCCCACTATTCACATGATTTAAATTGTTTGTCTTGAAATCCCAACAATCGTACCCATGCACCTCTAGGAACTAGCAAGCTACACTCGTAGACGTTTACTAGAACAAGAGATACACTTACAGCCTAGAACCGCTTTGTGGAGGTCTATTGATTTTAATTAAAAAATCTGCTTAGTATTTTTATTTTAAAAGGTTTCTTATATGCGCACACATAATTTCTTTGTTTATTATATTTCCTAATTTTTGCATGTAATTAAACAAGCCCAAAAATTCCAAAAATCTAATTCAACAAAAGAAATTAATCACATAAGCATGCTTGGTAAGCTGTAAATAATAAAAGCGATAAAACATGCTTTTCCTATTATCTACACATGCTTAATTGCGCACATAAATAAAATATATATCATCCGAGGACCATTAAGGCAAACAAAAATTCCTCGTGGCCCTACAAAATAGGAAAAATAAATCCAGTCTATTTCAATTTGAAATTTGAATCTATTTTGGATATATCCAAATCTTCTCAAATCTTCTAGGGCCTCCAAATCTTTATCCACCAAATCTTTTAAGATTTAGGCCTTTGTGATCTGATGATTTGCCCTAAGCCTAATGTAAACCCTAGGGTTTACACAGGATTGTACAAACTACCAAAACAAGAGCCACTGCGATGGGACAGCAGACGCCGACGACGACAGAGCTACCGCCAGCCGCCGCCGGAACACCTTCGCGCGCGTCGCGCGCCTACACCCTCCGCCGCCGCCACCATCCGCCGGCCGCCCGCAACGTGCGCTGTCGCGTGCCATCGCCCGCACCATGGGCGGCCCTGTGCCGCCGCCGCCTGTGTCTGCACGCGCGCGGCCCTGTGCCGCCGCCACCTGTGTCAGCACGTGCGCGGCCTTGCGCCGCCCTTCGCCGGCTCCGTCTCCGTTCTTCGTCCTCGACCCGTTCATATTACAAATTTGAAAATAAAAATTACAGAATAATCTATTCTATTACAATTTTCAAATCTACACTCATCACAGATTTTCTCGTGATTTTACAAAATTAATTCAGCCCTACACAGATGAACCACCACGGGCTGAATTACACGGGTTGCCACGAGGAATAAAAACCATCCACAAAACAAATAAATTCATACATGCATATCGAATTTAATTATGCACAAAAGAGCCATAAATTAGAAACCTCGCTCTGATACCAATTGTAGGGTTTTCCCGTGAACCGAATCACATAAACCAATTGAACCAGATCGATTTATGGATATTGTGCACAATTAAATTTACAATAAAACCTAACATGCTCCTATGAATTTAATATTCAGAATTGTGGATTGAGGAATTACCGTTATTCCGTAGTGTCTGAACCGATCTTTCGCATTTAAATTTCCAACTTTAATTCAACCACGCAATTCGATATAATCTGCGAAAACATAAATTAGTAATCTAATTTCTAGATTAAAATCGAAATTAAAAGAGAAGAAGAGAGAAATATGTTCTCCAGATTAGATCTTTAGGGCTGTGTCCCAATGCTGCTCACATCTGCTACTAGTGAGGATTCCACAGATCTGTGTTGTAGGCCAAAGCAGAAAAACTTTTCTTCTCCCCTCTACAGGCGCTGCCCAACTCTCTCTCTGCCTCTAGGGTTTCAAACTAATTTGAATGATATGAAGTGGCTAGGGTTTCCAGAGAGAGCGGTATATTTATAGACCTAGGGTTTTATCCCTAATGGGCTACTGGGCCTTTTTTAAGCATATTTAATTGGGCCAGACCTGGGACCTAATGCAAATAATAAAGTGGGCCTATAATTAATTAATTCACATGTCCACAACCCAAGACACAATTAATTAATTAATATTAATTCTTTTTCACCACAGAATTAATACTGACCTACCCCTTTATTACTACGTTATGAGAACGGGCTGCATTAATTGAGAATCCCCATATTTAAGGTTACCGGACATCCACTAATTTATTGGAGCTTCTGACAAGCTCTAACTACAATTAATTAATATCTTATTATTCCTGAGTAGTACCATTCAAACCTTATCACTCGTGCCTGAACTTAATCAGCCTGCAGGACTTTGGCATATGAATGTTATTGAGCTCCTCAGGGAATGTCCCCATCCTATTACTCGGATATGGTTACCTAAACCCAGTCTCAGGCGGTACTATACGAATTGTTGTTACACAAGATGCGGATATACGAGCACGTTACTTAGGCTCTCCACCATAGCAAATCAAAGCAACAGTTAACCCGTGCAAACCCCTGAACCTTCGTTAGGGTTTGGACTCAATCAATATAACGGGATCTTGTATTCGCTAATGTCAGACAGACGAATACATCTCACTGCGGTCCATCAATACGCCACCCCTGCGTACCAGCATGTCAAGTAACCAAGACAGACTACTTATTCCGACAATGCCGCAGTCATCTGGACAGACGTATCCTCATACGCTGTCTCGGTTGTGATCAGGTTTATGTCTCACTAGGTCAAGTGATCATACTGTCTTCTGCGATCTACAACACGCCACATGATCATCCCTATCGGTGAGACAAGAGGATACCATTGTTCATGCATGTAAGATTGTTAACAGATAGGAGATATAAACCATTGTATACTCATTATAATAAATGCTTTCAGTATGCAAAACCCATCACTATTGCCCCTGAGGACCAATACAAATCTGCTTTTACTTGTCCCTATGGTATTTTTGCTTATAGACGGATGTCTTTTGGATTGTGTAATGCTCCTGCTACTTTTCAAAGATGCATGATGTCTATTTTTAGTTGACTTGTTTAAAATATTATGGAAGTGTTCATGGATGATTTTTCTGTATTTGGTCATTCATTCGATAATTGCTTGGAAAACCTGATTACTGTCCTACAGCGCTGCCAAGAAACTAATCTGGTTTTAAATTGGAAGAAGTGCCATTTTATGGTGCGAGAGGTCATTGTCCTCGGTCACAAAGTTTCTGCTGCAGGTTTGGAGGTGGATCATGCCAAGATCGTGGCGATTTTAAAACTGCTGTATCCTACTAATGAGAAGTCGGTGAGGAGCTTTCTAGGTCATGCAGGCTTCTACAGGAGGTTTATCAAGGAGTTTTCGAAAATCTCTAAACCTCTGAGTTCTTTACTTGTAAAAGATGAAAATTTTGTTTTTGATGAACAATGTTTGCAGGCTTTTGAGTAGTTGAAGCAGGCCTTTACTACTGCTCCAGTTCTTATCTCACCGGACTAGTCAGAACCCTTCGTCCTGATGGGTGATGCCAGCGATACTGCGGTTGGGGTTGCCCTGGGATAGACAAGGAACAAGTTATTCAGAGTCATCCATTATGCAAGCAAGACTTTGGATGAAGCCCAGGTCAATTACAAAACTATTGAGAAGGAGTTACTGGTTGTGGTGTTTGTATTCGATAAGTTCTGAGCCTATCTGGTTGGGGAAAAGACGGTGGTGTATACGGATCATGATGCAATTTGTTATCTATTTGAGAAGAAGGATGCAAAGCCTAGACTGATCCGGTGGATTCTGCTGCTACAGGAGTTCGACATGGAGATCAAAGATCGCAAGGGGTGCGAGAATGTAGTGGCAGACCATTTGTCTAGGCTTGAGAATCCGGTGGAGGGAGATGATCCTTGGATTCGCATCACTGAGGTATTTCTCGACGAGCAGCTGCTCGCGGTCGAGGAGGTGGATCCATGGTACATGGATTTGGTAAATTACTTAGTTGCAGGTGTGCTACCACCTGACTTGTCCTCACATCAGAAGAGGAAGTTCTTGCATGATTGCAAATTCTACTATTGGGATGAGCCATTTCTCTACCGCCGTTGTGCTAATATGGTGATTAGGTGGTGCATCGGAATGCAAGAGCGAGAGAAGGTCATGGGGGAATGTCATTTATCCCCATATGGAGGCCATTGTGATGCGAACAGGACGGCCATAAAGATCCTTACCAGTGGTTTTTATTGGCCTACTGTTTATCGTGACTGTCAGAAGTTTGTGGCCAGCTGTGATCGATGCTAGAGAATGGGGAATATCGCGAAGAAAGATGAGATGCCGCAAAATTATATGCTGGAGATTGAGCCTTTTGATGTGTGGGGCATTTATTTCATGAGACCATTCCCTAAGTCTCATGGATATTAGTACATCTTGTTGGCTGTGGACTATGTGACCCGGTGGGTTGAGGCTATCCCCACTGTGACCAGTGATTCAAAGGTAGTGCTAAAGTTCTTGCAGAAGAACATTCTGTCGCATTTTGGAGCACCTCGAGCACTTCTGAGCGATAGAGGGTCACATTTCAAAAATAAGTGGCTTGGGAGCTTACTAGCTAAATTTGGAGTTCACCACAAGATTACATCTCCATACCATCCCTAAGCCAACGGGCAAGCGGAGTTGGCTAACCGCGAGATTAAGTAGATCCTGGAAAAGTCTGTGGTTTCTAGGAAGGATTGGGCCACTCGATTGGATGATGCTCTGTGGGCATACCGAACATCATTCAAGACCCCAATAGGTTTGTCACCGTACCAGTTGGTGTTTGGGAACTCGTGCCACCTCCCAGTGGAGTTGGAGCATAGAGCATTCTGGGCTGTGAAGAAAATTAACTGGGACTTGAAGGCTGCGGAGGATAAGAGGTGTCTTCAGCTGACTGAGCTTGAGGAATTTCGCACTGAAGCCAATTAGAGTTCGAGGCTGTACAAAGAGCGCGCAAAGCGGTTCCATGATCAGCGCATTTGCAGCCGCGACTTTGCCCCTGGTGATCAGGTACTTGTCTTTAATTCTCGCCTTCATCTGTTTCCTGGTAAACTGAAATCTTGATGGACTGGCCCATACTGCATTCAAAAGGTAAACTCTAATGGAACGTTTGACTTACTTGGGTCTACTGGCATGAATTTTACAGTTAATGGTCAAAGAGTTAAAAACTATTTTCATGTTGAGTCCGTCTCTCTTGTCTGTCAACTCCATCTCGCCGATCCTTAAGATGTTTTTCCACTTTGTCTAGCTACAGACAATAAATAAAGCGCTTGTTGGGAGGCAACCCAACTTTTATCTGCTTTTATTTGCTTGGTTTTGGCCGTTTTTGTGTCGTTCTACCCCATTTTCAACAGTTTACGTTCACTTTTGGTTGTTGAGTTTGTTGGGTGCAGGAAAGGAGATCAAAACGCGAGGAATTGCTGGAAATCACATTTTCAGCGACCCATTCACGAACTCAACGATCGCCGTACGTGAATTTTGGGTCGCCAAGTTCGTCGTCAAACAAAATCAGGTTCGAAGCAAACTCGGCGATCGCCAATTTCGTTGGTTAGGTCGCCGAGTTTGTGATTTTTTTGTTTTGGTCATGGCACACAAACGGCAACCTGTTTACATTTTTGGCGATCGCCGATTTTGTAAACGGATCGCCGAATCCATAATTCCATGATTTTTGTTTCGGCACAACTTTGGCGATCCATTGCATTTTCGGCGATCGCTGAACGGGTATCTGGGTCGCCATTTTGTAAAAACACAGATTTTTAAATCTGAATCCCTCTTTCTCCCCTCACTTTTTACTCTCTTTCTCTACAAAAAAAAAAAAAAACAAACCCACGTTCACGTCTCCCCTTCTCTCTAAAAATCCGCTCACTACACACAAAATCTCACCAATCCTTCTTAGATATTGCTTACCCAATCTATTGGGACGAAGATTATCGGTTTAGTTTTTCAAATTTCGTCAAGTTTGTGGAATCCCCAAATCCTAGGGTTTTCTTTTTGGTCAATTTTGCCTCATATTCAAGGTAATTTTCTTACTCAGGTTATTTATTTCGGATTCGTGCATTCTATTACATTCATTAGTTGATAATGTAGGTCGAATTTTTGTTTACATGTGTTAATTTTCATTTTTTCTTTTGCATTAAGTTTTAATATCATGTTTTGCATATTATGGTTATTCTTGACTATTTTAGCAATCCTAGAATTTAATTGTTCAAATTGAGGGTTTGGATTGTTAAAATTGAATTATGTTTAGTTTAGAACTTTGTGTTTGGGGGAACTTGATTATTGAGGTTTATGGATTGAATTATTGATGTTATTGTTCCTCCAGTTATTTTAGAATTTTTAATTATATGCATTGGGTGAATCATTTTGGTTATGCTTGCATCTAGGATAAAGTCTCAATTGCCCGTCAAATTTACTTGAAGTTGGGGGATGTGTGATTTGGTGGTGAAGTTGAGAGTTGTGGATAGGACTTATTCTACTGATTAGAGTTGAGTTGGTGAACTTATACTTAGTTGAATTTAGGGGATTTCTCTTTCTTGTAAGTTTAGTTTATTTCACTTATCTTCTTTCGTTTACTGGTTTTGATATATATAATTTTGTTATGCAGGATTTAAAGGGCACCTAGACGTCGTCCTGAGCCAAATACGCCGGAAGCCTATGGGATTCAACTACGGGGGTTGGACTGCCATGAGAGATTTAAAACTTTGGCCGACAGAGGGGTTGAAGAAACGCAGTATACAGACATTGAGGCTCTGCAGACACTGGGATTGTACGATAATGTCAATGAGCTCTTCTCGAACATTGGGTGGGGGCCAATTATGGATCTCGATGCCCCAACCTACAAGCGGTTCACTTTGGAGATATTGAGCACCTTTGATCTCACCACCACGGGCCGAAACACACCGATAGGGGCAACCTTCAGGGCACTTGATGAAAATCGCACCCTCACATCTAAGGAGATAAATCGGGCATTCGGGGTTCCCAACATTGGAGTGTACACCAAACCTCGAGGGTTTGATGCTAAGGTTTTCTGGCCCCACATCTGCGCTGATGGCGGTCCGGAATGGGAATCCGACCGCTGCAAGGCATCAATGATCCAGAACCCAGTTTTTCGGATTATTCAGCGCATCCTGGCACACTCATTGTTTGCCAGAAAGAATAACAGCTCCATGCGGGATGTGGAGCTCATGGTGATGTTTTGCATGCTACATCAGCAGCACTTGAATTTTGCCCAACTATTTTTACTACAGTCAAGCCGGGCAGCATCAGCCAGCCGTGGGCCGATTTGCATTGGGGGGCTCTGGACTCATATTTTGCTATCGATGGGTATTGCCCCTGGGCGACATCAGGCTGAGCCGCTGATGAAGCTAATGTTGGAAAATTTGGCTAAGTTTCCCTTCCCCAGTAGCTAATTGTATAGATTATAGTTTTGGTGGATCAAAACCTAAGTCCTACCAGCGTCAGTTTGTCTCTAGAATAGCTCTAGTCTCAAATGTAAAGTCCTGTTTAGGTATTTTGAGTTGTAAGTCGCAGCTGATCAAGACTCATGATGACACTGTTCATCAGCATGAGAAACACTTACCTGGTGAAGGAAGATTTCACCAGCAGGCGACTGACAAGACTCATGCTGACACTGTTCACCAGCATGAGAAAAGCTACTGGCTGGTTACTGTTCACCAGCATCGGAAGAGCTAATGACTGGCACTGTTCACCAGTTGGGAAGGATTTTATCAGCAAGCGGCTGACAAATCTTACCAGCAGAATACGTGTTCCTTTCTCACACTATTCACCAGCGGTGATTCCACCAGTCATGGGAGATTCCAAGAAGGATTAACATCCAGACCTTTGGTAGACTTTGATGTTGCCAGCGCAAGTCACCAGCAGAGACTGCCAGCACAAGATCACCAGAATGATCTACCAGTCGGATGTTACCAGCAGAATCCCAGATTCTCTCTCCCAGCTCCATAGAGACAAAAGGAAGATTCGGCGAGGAACAGACTGACAAAGTAAGACTTTAAGGAAGGATATCCTTAAAGTCTATCAGTTACAAGACGCCAGTTTCATTCCTCGTACTGAACAACATAGCCGTTCTGACATAAAGAGATCTATGTCAGATAAAGCGGTCAAGGTATGGCGCTTTCCAGAAAAGCATACCTGCCGCCATCAAAAGGACATCCGAGGTCTGACACCTTTCCGGATGTGTCCAAACGGCTAGAAGATTTGAATCGGATCCCGCGGCTATAAATACGTCGGGACCATCAATATTCAAACTCTTGCAACTCGTCTCGGAACTCCACTCTCCGATTCTCCGACCGAAAGTTCTTACGCGCAAGCAAATCTTTCGAGGCCTTTCTTAAGGCTTTCCGTGTGTTGATTTATTCAAACACGAGACTTCAAGCTTCCAGCTTGTAAGTTACTGATCTCATTGGTGCTCTTTCTCTTCTGAGAAAGTTCACAGCAGCTCCTGTGCCAGCCAGCACTTGAGTTATTACGGGCATTCTGCCGCAAAAGGATCTACGTTCTTGGGAGAACTAAACACCCAGTCAGCTGTGGAGGTTGAAGTGACGTGCTCGCACTCTACCAGCTGAGAAGAGTTGAAGAGGGAACCAGGACCGGGAGCGGTTGATCTAGTGAACTGGTGGACGAGGCATTCACCAGCTAGAGATAGATCGTAGGATACCTGTAACCGATTACTCAGTTACGTTCTTGGGAGAACTAAACACCCAGATTGCTGTGGAGGTTGAAGTGACGTGCTCGCACTCCACCAGCTGAGAAGAGTTGAAGAGGGAACCAAGGCCGGGAGCGGTTGATCTAGTGAACTGGTGGACGAGGCATTCACCAGCTAGAGATAGATCGTAGGACGCTTGTACCTGATTACTCTTAGTGAAATTTCCAGTGCTACGACTGGAGAGTGGACGTAGATCAGTTGATCGAACCACTCTAAAAATCCTTTTGTCTTTATCAGCTTTCTGCATTTTCATACTGATTTGAAACCCAGCACTCAAGTGCTGGTGTATATCTGAAAACTGATATAACTGTGCAAACAAGGCTAAAAATATTCTTAAGTCTTGAGCTACCAGCTGACCAGCCAGTTGCCAGTCAGCTGAGTACTCAGAGTGCCAGTTGACTTACCAGCTGACAAGGTCCCAGTCAGCTGAGTAACCAGCAGAGCGCAAGAAACGAACTAACACATTTTCCGCTGCCAAGTTATACCCTGATAATCCGGGACCAACAGCTAACTATACAGAAGTAGTTTGATCTCCAATTCATTCAGACCGGTCACCCTCCCTATCTCTTCTGCCAGCGCGCACCGTCCTACTTCCCACTGCGGAATCCCGAGCTCACTGACGTAGGGATTTAACGCTACCGCAACAACTGGAAGTTAGATACACTAGCCCACTTGGAGGCAATTCAGGCCGCGGCGGCCGCGCGTGAGAGGCATCCCCACATTCATACTGATGAGGAGGAACATGAGGAGGATGCGGGAGGCACTGAGCATGAGACTGACCGGGAGCAGCCCGACGAGCATACGCGCTGCATAGAGCAGAGGGGACCTCCCGGAGGAGCTAGGGCGAGTCCTCTACTTACTTCGCACACATCGTGTGACGTTCGAGGAGAGACTGAGCCACCTGGAGCAGCAGTGGGGGGATTGGAACGCTCAGCTCCAGGCTTTATCTGCGGCTCAGACTTCATATGCTACCGAGCGCTGCTCTTTTGAGGAGGAGCAGCGCCAGGATTGGACAGCCTGGAGATCATTTGAGGATGTCCAGTGCGAGCAGTGGACGGCGCAGCAACATCATTTTGAACAGGAGAGGGAACGTTGGCGGCAACAGCAGGAAGCCGAAGAGCAGATACGCCAGTTCATGGCCCGTTTCCCGTAGTACTGGCCACCACCGCAGTGAGGATACATTGAGGTTTCACACACATCTCCGTGATCTTTTTCCCCACTAACTTATTCTTTCCTTTATATCGAATAAGTTTGGGGGAGGGGGTTGTGATCGGGTGATGTGTGTTTCTCCCTTCTCTATCTTTTCATGTATCTCTAACTGCTTCTACTTGTATTTGATTTGAGACTGCACTTGATGTACTAATTGTGAAACAGTAAACCGTTGTATTTGTTTCTGTTATAGGCTTTAGTTTAGTTGAGTTTGAGTATTTTTAGTTCATATTGGGTCTGTAATTGGGAGCTCTATTATCTAATGGTATTGTAATGGGATTGAAATGGCTTAGTTTGTGTTTTATCTGCATTATTGATCAAGTTCACGATGACAATGTTTCTTTCTCGTGAGACCTATACTGATAACTTGCACATGAGTTGATAAGGTGTAGACTTTTACAAAATTGATTTTTGGCCTCTAAGACATGCTTATAGCCTGTGAGAATTTGAGCCTGTGATTCGTTTGATTGAGAGAATGTCATTGTGCACGGTATCTCTAGAATTTGCTCTGGTTTCTCTCTCAAAACTGCAGTAGGAATGTCAAGGACTTAGATATGATATTTAGGCATCATTTCATTAGCCTCATTAAACCCAAACACTAACCCACTACATTCTCCATTGCTAAACCCGTTGAGCCTGTGATATGAGTGTAAAATAACCTAATTTTCGATGTGTGGGCGTGCATGTTTGTGGCCATTTTACCCTCATATCATACGTTTTTGTTGTTTTTTGTCGTATTTTCGTGTTTTTGTGTTTTGAATGTTGTAGGACGTATTTTGAGCATAAACTAGCATTTTTTGTGGAGTTTTGGAGGCAAATCGCACGAGTTTGGAGTTTGGAGGCGTCGACCGGCCGAGCGGAGCAGGACCAGCCGAGCCAAGCAGGACAGAGAGCTAGACCAGACGAGCAGAGCAGGACCGGCCGAGCCAAACCGGAGCTCTAACCGGCCGAGCTAAACCTGCTCGACCGAGCCCTGCCAACAGAGAGCAGGCTCGGTCGAGCCATTTCTGACTGGGCGAGCCAGAACGGTTTTTTAGTAGTTTGGCGGTTTCCAGCTTCGACCGGGCAAGCCATACTTCGATCGAGCGATCCGAGGCCCTGTTAGCTCATTTATAAGAGGGGGATCTTCGAATTTTAAAAGAACTTTTGGTCAAATTCAAAATAATCGTCACGAGAATTCTCTCCCAATCCATCTTCCAAACACTCCCCATCCACATCCAAGGTGATCTAGGCCACATTCCTCTAAATTTAGTGAAGATCAAGAGGTAGATTGAGTACAAGGAAGACAATTGAGGAAGATCATCATTTGACCTATCAATTTGTAATGGATTCTATCATTTTCTCTATTGTATTGTACACAATTGAAGGTATGAGGAACTAAACTCTATTGTGAGTATTGATTGGATGGATATTATGTTGAATTGAGATTGAATTTTGATTGTTTACTTTCCTTTGAGAGCTTGAATTGCACTAGAACTTGTTCCTTACCTCTTAGGTGTAGGTAATAGCCAACTTAGGGGGTAGTTGACATGAACACTGCAGCCAACACGCGGGCGGAATCGTCGTGAATAGTGTAAATTCATACGATTTTAGTTCCAATCTCTGTTCGATGCTAGGTCGTAGGGCAATAATTGACGTTCTATTTGGAGTGGTCTAGGGCTTAGTAACGTAGCTGTTTGCAAGTCTTAGTATCATCAACCGTTAGCTCGCTGTGACAAGGGGTTAACGAGTGTAGGGTCGATTGCTCAATCTCCTAGGGATTAAACATGGTTTACAACATGATTTGACTCAAACTAGACACAAATGACATTCATTCAATACTCACTCTTATCTCATTGTTGCACTTGATATTTATTCTACGTAGATTGAAGAGAATTGATAGTTTGAACATTGAATGATAATTGAACATGCTTGAATTTATGCTTTATTTCATTATTGCAAGTTTTGTTATGATTTTTGCCTAGTTAGATAAAAAAAAAAAACTCAACGATTTGTGTTTGCCTAGCTATAAGTCCTTCAAACGAGTAAATGATATTCACTAGAGCGAATTGAAAGAACCTGGATTGATAAATTTAATGTGATTAAGTGTAGCAATTTCACCGTCATCACGTTTTTGGCATCGTTGCCGGGGAATCTTCTAGTAGGTCTTATGAAATTATTGAAAGTTTGAAGAAGTGTATGCTAGGTGTTTGAGGAAATGCTTGTGTGAATATTGATACTAACATTTGTTTGCTAATTGTTCTAGTGAGTTTTGTTAAATTGTTTTGTCTTGTAATTGGTTTGTTGAATTTTTCCTAGGTAGTTTATGATCACTCGATCAAAGGCTAGGGAGCTTGAGGAAAGAAAATTTTTCTAGAAAGGAGAGGAAATATTCAAATCGATTTTTATATGGCTAACCGGGGAGAGGACACGGTTAGGATTGAAGAGTTGGAGAGACAGCTTGAGTTAATGAAAGCTATGCCAAATGAGAGGAATGGTCCTCGGAGACCACTTCAAAACCTTTTTCAACCTCAAGGGGAGCCGATAACGGGAGGTTTTCGGTTAGGAGTGAATGCCACGCAATTTGAGATAAAGCCACTGTTGGTCCAAATGATTCAAAACAACCAATTTGGGGGACACGTAACCGAGGATCCAAATGTTCATATATCTTGATTCTTAGAGATTATGGATACAAAAAAGATCAACCAAGTTCCCCAAGATCAAATACGACTGCGGTTATTCTCCTTTTCCTTGAGGGATGGAGCGAGAAATTGGTTCGAAGGTTTAGACAAATCGAACATTGCCACTTGGGAAGAATTGAGAGAAAAGTTTTTATTCAAGTTTTTTCCGCCAAGTTTGACTTTGAAGAGAAGGGTCGATATCACATCGTTTGGGCAAAAGTACGATGAACCGCTCTACGAAGCATGGGATCAGTTCCGAGAGCTTCTACGCAAATGTCCTAGACATGATCTTTCTCGAAGTCAACAAATTTGTCAATTCTATGGGGGACTAAACTATGATACAAAAGTGATGATGGATGCTTCAACGGGTGGTGCATTCCTCGATCAAGAAGAGGAAGAAGCTTGGAGGACGATTGAGAAAATGGCTGAAAATAGTTTTCATTGGCCCAAAGAACGGAAAGATTATCGATCGCTAAAATCGGTCAACGAGGCTAAGGAAAGTGATGAGTTTAAGGAGCAAATAGCGGCCATGCAAAGAAAGCTTGACGCATTATCTACCTCGGGGAACAGAAATGAGGAAATGATGTTGGTTCGGCATGAAGAGTCATATCCGGAGAGTGTAAATTTTGTCAATCAAAGGATGGGATACAATGGTCGTCCTCAATACAATCCGTTGGGTAATATGTACTACCATCCGTCTAACCGGTTTCACCCCAATTTCTCTTATGCAAACCCGAACAATGCTCTTAATCCTCCGTTACAACTTGAAGGGGGAGGTAGTAGCCAAGGGGGATATTCTGGGGGAAATAGTAGATATACTACCCAAGAGCCGAGGAGGAATCCAAATGAGGAAATAGATAAGAGATTTGAGAAATACGATGGCATGTTCGCAGAAATTCAACTTCAAATTTCTTCAATTTCTAAACAATTGAGTGGAAAGCATCAAGCTGGAAAATTCCCAAGTGATTCCGAAGTGGTACAAAAGAAAGGATGTAATATGGTTGAAGGTGAAAGTAGGATGGAGGAAAAATTGGAAGTGATTACTCCTAAGGTTGAAATGGTGGAAGTTGAAGAAGAGTCGAGTTAAGTTGTTGAAGAAGAGAAGGAGGTTGAAGTAGAGAAGGTGGAAGCAAAGAACGATGAGCAAACCGAGAATGTGCAATTCTTTGATTATGTGAGGAAAGGAGACATTGAAATACCGCTACCGGAAGAGATTAAATGAGTGCCTATGTTAGACGAACTTGTTGGAGTGGAAATATTTCCGGATGATGAGCCATATGATGTAAGGAATAATGAACAAGAAAAGAAGAGCATAGCTAGCAAGAAGGAGGATCCGGGGGGCTTTGTGATTGGATGTGCAATTGGAGATGTTAATGTCTAGAAAGCCTTGTGTGACTCTGGAGCTAGTGTGAATGTGATGTCATGGGACTTCTACAAGGAGTTGGATATTGGGAACTTAAACCTACAAGTCAAGTCTTACAAGTGGTGAATCATACTTTAATTTGCCCACGGGGGATAGTTGAAGATGTGCATGTGGAAGTATTGACATTTACATTCCCAGGAATCTCCTTGTTGTGGATATGAAGAACAAGAGTAGCATTCAATTGATCTTTGGAAGGTCATTCTTACACACAGCCGATGCATTATTCGATATGAAACATGGTGAGCTCACATTCCGATGTTGTGGCAAGGAAGTTGTGTTCTCTTTACCTCCGAAGAATGTAAATGAAAATGAAGTTGAGAAAGCTGGGAAAAAGAAACGGATGAAGGATGTGCTTGATCCGGGCTTAAATATCATGGCCAAGGAAAATGAAGACAATGAAGATCCGGGGGATGAAGATGAGCTAGATCAAAGTAGATTGAAGAAGGCTCGAGTGGATATGGATCCACCTAGGAGTGCAAGAAGGAAGTTTTTCTTCCCGAAGGATCATGTGACTATAGACCGAGGTATGAGTTCGGGAACGGCACCCTTTGATCATGATTGACTGTGAGGTATGGTCGTCGAGCTATCGACGTTAAAAAAGCGCTTGTTGGGAGGCAACCCAATGGTTTTAATTTTGTCAATTTTCATGTTTGAATAATTGTTAGTTTTCGATTTTGGTTGAATAATGTTGTTTGTTGATGTGAAGGATTCTTGATTGTTTGTGGTTCTACTAGTTTGATCAACAATGTGATTGAAGATCGGAAATGTTTGAGGCGAAGTGACATGGATAGTGCAGGAACGAGTTTGGAAAAATTCGAGAAGGGGGCTTCGCTCGACCGAGCGAGACAAGCTCGGCCGAGCTCAATCGTGCTAGGCAAAAGAGCTCAAACAGAGGCCTCGCTCGGTCGAGCGAGGCAGGCTCGGCCGAGCACAAACGCACGTGCAGAAGCAGCCGGACAGAGTCCTTGCTAGGTCGAGCCATCTGTCGCTCGGCCGAGCGGCGCGCTGATTTTAAATAATCGGGTGATCCCCATTTCGCCCCATCTTCATTTCGGTCAAAATTTCTCTTTTCCAATTTTCTCTAATAACCCATTGCTTTGATTTGTTCTTATCTCACCCTTCAATTTCATTCATGGCTAGCAAACGAGCGCGTGGTGAGTCTTCTTCTTCATGTGGTCGCCCAAAGGGATTCGATGATGAGGAATTTGCTAAATACAAGAGTTTGGCGAATCGACAAGTCGTGGGAACCAAGTACTTGTGGCGGGAGATGTTGAAAGCCTTAAAGTTGAAAGATGATGTGTGGAGTCTCTTCAGCGGCATCAGATGGAAGAAGCTGCTCAATGCTAAGTGGCCCGGATACATGGAGCTGTCGAGGGAGTTCCTTGCCTCTGTCACAGTCATGAAAGGTGCGGGGGGAATACCATTATCTATGAAGTTTAAACTCCAAGGTAAGGAATACTTCTATCAGAGGGCTAAGCTTCATGAAATTTATGGTTGTGATCCTGATTCTATATTTCTGCATGAGAATGTAAGCATGGGGGATTTTTGGGAGGAGATAACTGGTATTTCACCTGGTCGGGTTTTTAATATAATGAATTGTCGTGCTACTTCAATAAGGAATCCTGTTATTTGTTATATACAGAAATTTGTTGGTGGTTCAGTTTGTGGGAGATATGAGTCGAGTAATGTGATTACATCTGAACTATATATGCTTTATGCTTTGATGAATGGAATTAAGTTTTCCTTGGGGGCAACGCTAATGGATGCGTGGAGTCGGGCTGCTAATACCAACACCCTTACTTTTAGTTGTGGGATGATTACTTCGTTGTTTGAGCATATGGAGGTGCCCTTGTCGGGTGCAACCGCTCCTGCTGTATTTTTAGATACAAACTCTTTATTAGCAGGACGGTTTTTGGTTCCTGGGCAGAGAGGTGCTATTTTTTACAAATTCGGAAAGTTTGCTTTGAGAATGTCTAACGAAGGATATACCACGGTGTTGGATTTGAATGATCGATCCAATTGGTTGATGGACTCGGAGGAACATAAGGATGTGGTAGGTGTGTTGACCACTGATGGGTATTTCTCTATCCTCCGTCATTTATCGGCAGAGGAGCAAGCTGATCTTGAGGACGTTGGCCCGAGTATTCGTGCACCTGTGCGGCCCCAGCAGGCCCCAGTCCAGGATTGGCAGCAGCAGATGATGGCGATGATGCAAAGGACTGCCGAAACTGTTGATTCTTTGTCTTTATCTTTGCAGGGCTTGGATGTGAGGATGACTGCGATACATGCTGATCAGTCTTCTATCGCTGTTAGATTTGACAAAGTTGATCGGGGATGGATGAAATACAGGAGGATGTCAGGGAGTTGCAGCACCATGTCCCTATTCCGTATCAGTCTCGCAAAGCCCGTCAGCAACAGCAGGATCGGATGGAGTGATACCTCACCGCCTACCTTTTTACAAACTTAGTCTCCCTTGACTAAGTTTGGGGGGAAGTGTCGGTAGTCGGTGACATGATCTTCTCTATCTCTATCTTTATCTTAGTTTAGTTTAGTTTGAATTGAGTTGAATGATTTGACTTTCGATATGGTTGTATAATGATATTTGATCTACTCTTGGACATGGATGGTTGAATGTTTGATTTTAATGATGAAATGTTATTTGATGGATTATTAGCGAGCTTGCATGAGATTTAATTCTTTCTATTTGGTTTGGTTTGTGGACATGTTGCATGGTTTGGTATGAATGGTGGAGCTAGTGGATATTGCTTTATTTTTGTTGATGTTTGGTTTGTGGGAAGTCGGTGGAATTGAGAACTTAATTGGCTTGTTTGTGCTCAATAGTTTGGTGGTGTTTGTGTTGATTTGTAGTTTGTACAAATAAGGCATGGAGAGCGGTTTGATTGTGTGTGCCGATGGGTAACGCTTTCTATCGTTTCTTCTACCAATTAGCTTCATTACAATTGTTTTATGGCATGTAGATTGTTGTTAGGATGTTGTGTGCTTGTTTGTGTGTGTGTGATGAACCCAAACAAGAACTTGAGATTTGAATCATGATTTACTTAGTGAGCTTGATATTTACTTTGACCAATGATAGGGCGGAATCTAGTTGTCAAGGCATGCTTTAGTTGAACTTTTGAAGTGCCAAGTTTTGTGTGTGGTTAATGCGTAGGACTTGATAAAAAGCTGTGAGATTTGAGCCATGATATTGTCATATCTTTATCGGTTGTGAGTGGCAAGATTGAGAGCACAAGATCTAGAACTTGCATCTATTCTCTATCTATTTGGCATGAGTGTGGTAACTAAAAAATGATATTAGGCCATCGATTCTTAGTCCTACCTTTCACTCCGGGAGTATAAGGTGGTTGTTATCATAATTTTGCCTTTCATATCTTTGACCCCCGTGATTGTGCTTTAATGGTGGATTTCCTTTGAGATTATTAGGACAAATTTTTAGGGGAAAGAGTGTATGAGGGTGAATACGGTGATGAGAGTTGGGTTGGGAATTGTTTGGCATCTTTGTATTACAAGTGTTGAGGCATGAAAGGTGTGTAATAAAGGATTGATGTGAATCCTAAAAAATGAAGCACCAACAAAAAAAATTTGGGTGCTTGAAAAAAAAAAGCGAAGAAAGAGAAGCACCATGAAATTAATGAATGATGGTGTTGGAAAAATATGAAAAAAAAAAAGAAGAGAAAGAAAGAAACAAAAAGGGGAGAAAATGTTGTGAATGAAAAAGTCTCGAGTTTGAAGTGGATTCAAGAGAATAAGTTTGGGGGTTTTGAGAAATTGAGAAGTTTAGTCACTTTGGCCCAAAACCACCTACCCTTTTGTAAGCCACGTTATAACCGAAAACAAAGACCTTTTTTATTTTAGGAGCCAACTCGTTGTAGTATATTGGGGAGAATAGTTTCAAGCTTATGGAAATTGTGCTCGATATCTTGTGAATGAGTGATGCTCATCATCCCTAAACACGTAAGGGAGAGCTTTTATTTCTTTATCCAAAAAAATGATGAGTGGTTCAAGTCATTTGCATTAACTGTGTCATAAAGTTAGGTGATAATCTCAATTGATTACGACATGCTAAGATAATTACGATGAGCTATGAGGTTGTTTCATGAGGTTCATGGATTACTTTACTTTGTTTTGATTGAGGACAATCAAAGGTTCAAGTTTGGGGGATTATGATATGTGTGTAAAATGACCTAATTTTCGATGTGTGGCGTGCATGTTTGTGGCCATTTTACCCTCATATCATATTTTTTTGTTGTTCTTTTGTCGTGTTTTCGTGTTTTTGTGTTTTGAATGTTGTAGGACGTGTTTTGAGCATAAACTAGCATTTTTGGTGGAGTTTTGGAGGCAAATCGCACGAGTTTGGAGTTTGGAGGCGTCGACCGGCCGAGCGGAGCAGGACTAGCCGAGCCAAGCCGGACAGAGAGCTCGACCGGCTGAGAAGAGCAGGACCGGCCGAGCCAAACAGGACAGAGGCTCTAACTAGCCGAGCTGAACCTGCTCGACCGAGCCCTACCAACAGACAGCAGGCTCGGTCGAGCCATTTCTGACCGGGCGAGCAAGAACGGTTTTTTCAGCAGTTTGGCAATTTCCAGCTTCGATCGGGCGAGCCATACTTCGACCGGGCGATCTGAGGCCTTGTTAGCTCGTTTATAAAAGGGGGATCTTCGAATTTTAAAAGAACTTTTGGTCAAATTCAAAATAATCATCACGAGAATTCTCTCCCAATCCATCTTCCAAACACTCCCCATCCACATCCAAGGTGATCTAGGCCACATTCCTCTAAATGTGGTGAAGATCAATAGTAGATTGAGTACAAGGAAGACAATTGAGGAAGATCATCATTTGACCTATCAATTTGTAATGGATTCTATCATTTTCTCTATTGTATTGTACACAATTGAAGGTATGAGGAACTAAACTCTATTGTGAGTATTGATTGGATGGATATTGTGTTGAATTGAGATTGAATTTTGATTGTTTACTTTCCTTTGAGAGCTTGAATTGCACTAGAACTTGTTCCTTACCTCTTAGGTGTAGGTAATAGCCAACTTAGGGGGTAGTTGACGTGAATGCTGCAGCCAACACGCGGACGGAATCATCGTGAATAGTGTAGATTCATACGATTTTAGTTCCAATCCCTGTGCGGTGCTAGGCCGTAGGGCGATAATTGACGTTCTATTTGGAGTGGTCTAGGGCTTAATAACGTAGTTGTTTGCAAGTCTTAGTATCATCAACCGTTAGCTTGCCGTGACAAGGGGTTAACGAGTGTAGGGTTGATTGCTCAATCTCCTAGGAATTAAACATGGTTTACAACATGATTTTACTCAAACTAGACACAATTGATATTTATTCAATACTCACTCTTATCTCATTGTTGCACTTGATACTTATTCTACCTAGATTGAAGAGAATTGATAGTTTGAACATTGAATGATAATTGAACATGCTTGAATTTATGTTTTATTTCATTATTGCAAGTTTTGTTATGATTTTTGCCTAGTTAGATAAAAAACTCAACGATTTGTGTTTGCCTAGCTGTAAGTCCTTCAAACGAGTAAATGATTCACTAGAGCGAATTGAAAGAACCTGGATTGATAAATTTAACATGATTAAGTGTTGCAATTTCACCGTCATCAGCCTGAATGCCTTTTCTTTCTTAAGCTGGATGATAAGAGGTGTGGATGGAAGTATACGGGTATCTGTTGATGTTAGGAGGTGAATATGCAGTAGTGTATTAGTACATAGTCCAAAAGTCTTGGGTATGGACAATATATTTCATTTTTCTTTTTAGATATAAGTATATATATAGGAAAAAAAAAAGAAGCGCCAATGTGTGGCCTAATAAAGTTTACAAAGAGTACACGAATGTACTATGTTTGAGTCATTTTATTATATACTCATAGTATATACAAAAAAAAAGAAAAAAAAAGAGAAGAGAAAAGAAAAGCTTTGTTGATAGTTTATATAGAGTAGTAACGAGTAGGGTATGTGATGAGGAGATATATATTACGTGAATGAAGTTATAAGGTTGAAGATGTTTAGTCACTTATCCAAATATTCCATACCTTCACCAATGTGCCTACATTAGAACCTAAAATAAACACCTTTTTTATCTTTGTTCTAGCATTTCCAAAGACAGTAGAGAGTTTAGACAATGAGCAAGCCTATGGTAGGGAAAGTGTACAGTTGACAATTTGAGAGTATACACTAGCCTTTCTTACTATTTGAGCGAAATGTGAGTGATACATTACTCCTAGAGGTCAAGATTGAAACTATTTTGTTTGCATTGAGTTGATGATTATTGCAGTGTTGGTGTGGGAATCACAACCTCTTTTGTGTCTGAAACGATTGATGATCAATTAATGCACCCCTCGTGTTTATCTTTTTCTTTTAATTGTTTTCCTCATTGTTCGAGGACGAACAATAGTTTAAGTTTAGGGGGTTGATAAACACTAATTTTGTGCATTTTACTGATGTGAATCTGCTCACTTTAGACCTTAGATTAGACCATTACGTGGTATTTTCATGCATCATTCATATTCTTTAAGGAATTATTACGTTTGGTTTGGTTTTTGTTGTTTATGCAGATTTCATGCATAATTGAGTTGTTTACAAGATTTGACCAAGTACCATGGGGCCAATCGATGCTAACTTGCACCGGGAAAAGGAAGAAGTGAGAACAGATCAAAGAAAAAGCTGAATTCTAGTTCGTGACGGAACCGGCGACCTAAATGCAAAATTGGCGAGCGCCGAAATTGTCATTGGGTCGCCGATTTTGTATTTTCCCCTATTTTTCTACGGTACAATTTCGGCGACCACGGTTGAGAATCCCGATTGCCGATCGTTTTTTATGGGTCCCGATCGGGTTATTTTGACGAATTTTTGGCCAAAATCCCATCTCTTTTCAAATTCAAAGAGGCTAAGTATAAATAGAGCCTCTCAAGTCAGAAGTTCGAACGTGGAACACAATTTTGAGAGAAAAACCTTGGGAAAGAGCTGAAGCAGAGCACACTGGAAGAGCAAGAATTGAGGATCAAGAATCAAGGCCACGGGTTTTGGTTTCTATGTTTTTCATTCTTTTGACTCTTTACTTCTCTGTTTTTATGGAACTTAGCATGATTGGCTAAGTCTTTTGTGGATTCTAGGGTTTGAAACTTGTTGAACATTTTACAATTATTTATTCGATTTGATTTTCCCTTTCCATTCGCATTCTAATTATTCCCAAGTTTTGATTAATTTCTTGATATTGGCCAATTAGATGCAGGATAATTAGATTTAATGAATTGAATATCCGGAAGGAATTTGAGTTATTAAAAGGTTGTTGAAATCTAAGGTTTTTATCAAGAGTAGAAGTCCTACTGCGCATCCGGAAGGAGTCATTAGGTCTTTTATTTCCATGTTATGGTTTAGAGTTCGGAAGAATCACCTGATAACATAAATGAGATTAACTCATGCGTTTGGAAATTAAATTGGAATTGAATTCCAAGAATATTATTTAAGTGTTCTTCATAGTGGATTACCCTAGAATCCTGTTTTCCCCATATTTTCTAAAATCAATCCTTTTAATTGCCTTTCTAAATACTACTTTTCAATATTGCCTATGATAGATAAACAACTTCTTCTACTGATGTGTCTAGATAGTAGTAACGTATCTACGTTTTAGTGCTTGATTGTACTTCGAGCCTGCAATCCTTGAGTTCGATAAATTATTACTTGCCATCTACAGTGGTCTATACATTTGCAGTTTTAGCGCGTTGCGAAACGCACTATCACCTATCAAGTTGCATGTTAATCGATCCACATTAATTTGGGCTAACAAATTTTGAATATAACCCTAACTCTAACCCTTCAGATTTGGATTATCCCGTCTGACCAATGAATTTTACAATTATTTTTTATTTTTAATATTATCTATATTATTGGATATTTTTTCTTTTTTAATATTTTATAAAAATGAAATGTTACTTCTATTCTAAAATAGATAAACACGTCAACATTCTTCATGTATCTTGAAATTAAATATTAGAATATATTATTTTTTATTTGAATGATATTTGAATATATTTTAACTTCATAATTAAATAAATCTAACTATCTATTAAATACTACTTCCACTAAATAAAGTTATATAACTTAAAACTTAATGAAGAAACATGATATTAAATATTATAAGTAGATTTTCGTAACATAATTATGATAAAAATATTAATTAAAAACTAATCGGGTCAATCGGGCCAAATTCTTTTCAAATATAATGCTTTGACTCTAACTCACATTTTGACTCGGTTAAATCAGGCCAACGACTTTTATGCATAAAAAATAATTTAGACAAATACAATAATGACGTTAAAATCCATCATTAATTTTAAAAACAAATTTGTTGCCCTGTCACTATGTCGTTAGGGGATATTGTGGGTGAAAATTTGAAAGCCAATTATTTACCTAAAGGAAACTAAATGGATAGTAAAGAAGATGATATGAAGTTATTAAAAGAAGGTTTTGTTGTTGTATTAAAGGGTGATTTACTAAAAGGAAACTAAAGGGATCATAATTGAGATGATAGGAAATTATTAAAAGAAGGTTTTGCTATTGTATTAAAAGAGTGTTAATTATAATGTGCGAATACAAAAACTGCTACATAGATATTCCATGCCCTTTACAAGCCAAGAGACACCCATTTCACACTTGCTCTAGAAAAAGGATGCGTCCAAACATCAAGCAGCACCTTCTCAGAATAGACACAAGCCCCCCTTTGATCGAAATGCCTCCTTAACCTAGGATCACATCATTTCTCGCGTAAAAGCGATCAGAAGAAACTGCATTCTATTTGTGAACTTTCTTCGGCTTCGTCCTAGAAGCTACTGCTTCCGCCTCTCTAGGCATGAGCGATAGCTCATTTCATAGATGATAATCCACTATGGGACATGTTCGGTTGAAATACCTTTTCAAGACATTATGTCATTTCATATGAAATGCCACAATCCTGAACTACTTTCTTCTTATATTGGTCGTAAATGGGTTAATGTAGTCGGTCATGACCCAAAAATAGAACGAAGTGAGCCAATAATTATGGGCACAATAATAATCCCTCGATTTTATTGATTCGAGAAACATAAAGTACCTTGTGGGTCCCAAAATGTCAGAGTATAAATGTGCAGCAAAAGTATTTAATAAAAAATGTTGTGGCCCCAGCAGACTCTCAAGTCAATTGAGACTCTGAAGGGGTTGTTAGTTCACAGGGATTTACTTTACAAGTTTTGAGATATACTCCAAAAACTTATGAGTTATGGGGTTTCAAAGTAAGCACACAACACTTGAGTGTTAAATTGGCTTGTCAATCTCGTTCAGGTACTTAGCGTCAACTAGGCTTAGTGTCAGTATTCAGTATATACTACAACACTTGAGTGTTAAGTTTTAAAGTATAAGTATGCTGACAAATAAGGAAAGCAATAAATGACAAACATATTTATAGTGTTTCGGACTAAACCATCCTACGTCCACTCTTCAGACACTCGGTCTGGTAATCCACTAAGCTTAGAATTGTTACAGATGCTCCTACAATTTATAGCTTGTTTGTGAATGCCTCGTCCACCGATCCACAAGCGCAATCACATGGTCCTTGCATGGTTTTTTTCTTCGTAGCTGCTCAAAGTGTGGGGGCACCACTCAAGCTCCTTGTAGCCAGAATGAGGTGTTTAGAGTTCCCCCGTGAACTATCTCATCAGTGGCAGGGTACCCGTAAGAGTCAAAGTACAAGACATACTTGACTGTTGTACTACCAGGAAATAACTCAAGAATACTGAGATTCTAAGTCTCGTGTTCACTTAGGTGACACAGGTAAAAGCAAAAAGCCTAAAAAAGCTTAGATGGTGTTAGTTTTTGCGTACACTGTAAGACTTTATCTTTTTTGTATGAGTTCGCAGATAATATGCATTGTGAATTTATAACTCATAACCTTCTTCCATTGATTTCTATGGTATTTATAGTTGTGAGATTGAAGGTTTGAAAAGAATTGCCCGTTATAGAAAGATTGGAAGGTGTCCAATCGAATATCCCTATTGGCTGCTATGTTCGGCGGGTAGGTGGTGCTTTTTTCAGAAGTTATGCACCTGCTCTGCCTTTTTCTGACTTTGACAGCGACGGCTCGTCTTTTTTTTTTCAGAACGGTAGTATTTGCCGGTTTGAGGGATCCTGAACTGGTTATCCTAGGTAACGAAACTTTGGTGTTTCGTGCTTGCAGACTTTAAGGCTTCTCCAATCCTTAAAGTCTGTACTTCTTCAGCACATTCCTCAAGCAATTCTTCTTATCTTCATGTGCTAAGACCTAGACTAGGAAGTCTATGTTGGTGTCGTCATACTTGCAACTCCATACTGATGATGTCATCCCTTTAAGTATGCTTGGTCCCTGTGCTGTTAAGTATGGTTTAATTGATTGCACCATACTTGTTGAATTCGTACTTGGTGAAATCCATACTTCCGCTAGACTCATAGCTATCCAGGCTTGTAGAGTTTACTGCGTACCTTAGCCTGTTGAGTCTTTCCTCCATACTAGACTAATTGATCAGTCTAGTCTCTAGATTAGCTTTAACTTACAACTCGATAATAGAACCTATACAAGACTTTACATTTTTTAACTAGGCTGAAGAAACTATCTAAGATGACTTTTGCAAACTTTGACCCACCAAAACATAACATAAAAGGAAAGACATTCTTAGCTAATTTCCTAACAATAACTCTAGCAAAGAGTGCTACGAGTCTCGTGTGTTGCGACACGAAAAACAAATTGAACACTTGAAGATTAATTCTAATGAGTAGTGATGTGGTATTTATTTTTAGCACAAAAACCGCACTCAATCGTAAACGAGCAAGTGGTCTTGTAAAAATTATCAAACACAAGGAACTCAATTCACCCGCGAGTTCAAATACTAGCTTCTACCTAAACTCTAGATTTCCAAGTGTGATGTAAACTTTGAGAGTTGATTACCTAGGCAGTGAATTGAAATAAACTCTAAACAAAGCAAACAATTACTTCCAACACTAAAATATTCTCCAATCAAACACAATTGGAATAATATAATAACAACACAACAAATTCCACTCCAACAACAGAATCAACTCAAGAATGAAGATTGATCAAACGATGAGAACAAGGATTAGGAATGATCATGTAGGAGATCTTAGAATTGACTATGAAACCTCTTCAAACCAACTTCAATCTCAATGGTTTTGATCGATTCACCCTACCTTAGTCTACACCCTTTTAGATCGATGAATAAACCTTAGATTACCTAAGCTAATCAAACTTTGTGTCATCTTACCCTAGATAACTCCTAATAGCACGTGAATTATCGACCTATAAGTCATTTCTTCTCGTTGGAGTGAACCTAAGCCTATATGTGTGATCCGTGCTACAAAATAAGGCCTGCGTATTGGCCACGACCTAATTGACAATTTATCAAACACTTGGATATTGACCTACAATGCATGAATGGGAATAATCTCAAGATCACAACAAACACACACCAAGAGGTATGGAGAAATTTCAAATCATCAATTCAACAATCAATTACAAGATTCCAATCTTAATTCCACACAAGTTTAGCCTTCCAAACCTGTCTTTGGATAAAAAATAATAATAATGTAAAAGTAACCCATTAGTAGGTAGAGAACAATAGAATAGATTCCCCAAATTCTGTCTTGATCTTCAATCTTCTCTTCAATATCCTCTATGTTGGTAGATTTAGCTTTCAATCTCGTCCAAAATGTGTAGTAGTGAGTTGTAGAAGTTGGTTGTCAAAAGTAACCGCAAAAAATCCAAAAATTTCCCTTTTTTGCCCTTTCATAAAAGCTCTCAAGCCCGCATTTCCCCCGAAATGGCCTCTAACCATTCAGAGATTTTGCCCGAAATGAGTCTCTGTTCATTATTCAAAATCTTGATCGATTTCAAAGATTTCGGTCGAATTTTGCCTCTGAAACCCTTTCAAAACTCAACCAAACAGGAGATTTTGGTCGAAATTCACCTCCAAAATCAACAATTTCTCCGGCCGGCATGATTTCGGTTAAAATCAAATCCATTTTGGTTGAATCAATCCATTTAAGTCAAAACCCATTTCGGCAGCATCTATTTCTAGCCAAATCACCTCTGTATTCGACTCGAAACTGCATATTTTTCCTTCTTTTCAAACTTATACATCTCCAAACACTAATACACCAAAACTAATAAGACCTACACAAAACATATGATATGTGGGTAATATGCATATGAAATGACCTAAAAATGCAGCATTCAAGCACATAAAATGTATACATTTTACACACATATCAAGCAGTAAACTCCATTGATAGTTTTTGCAGTGTCTTCAACACCCTATAATTGATACTCATCTCGAGTATTTATAGGTTTTTGAATGTGTGGATCTTGCTTCTTCTTCTAGATGAACTGACTGGTACTTAAGTTGGTTCGACACACCAAAACTAACATATGAGAAATTAACATTAATTCTTAACATACCTGCCACACCAAAATGGTTAGTACTCCCAATTTTTCAAAATCCATACCAAAAATTCACCCGATGAGATGGTTGATTTTTTTAGCAAAAATTTTGAATTTCAAATGTTATAATTCGGGATATGTGTTGGCCCGGTGTTGATTTGTATTCCACAAGCTTCTCTATTGATTTTTCTTTTGAGGGTGGAATATAAATAGCCATTCTCTCCTCATTTTACCACTTTTGCCCCAAATTAAGAAAATACTTTCGCCGCTTAAGATTTTCTGTCCAACTCCCAGCTAATTCATTCTAGCTTTGATACCAATCTTCGATTAGTAGGGCTAGAAATCCTTACATGTCAGATCGTTATTGTGTCGGATATGATTGTGTTCATGTTTAGAGCTTAATGGGTCATGTCGTGTTCATTTCTTATCGTGTTCGTGCCCATTCTTATCATGTAGATTCATGTTGCGTCAAAAATTATCAGTCTTACCGATCAATGTTTCTTTCCCTTCGCCTTCGTTTGTGATATTACTTTGGCGATAATGACAAATAAGGATGAACATAGGGATACCAGGCCATCATCTTTGACTAATTTTGAAACCCCTAGGTTTCTACTGTGAATATTTCTCGCCGACTATAGCCATAGATTTTAGACGTTTTTAGTGGAATCTTCCTCCACTATAAACAAAGCTATGTTGAACCATCTTTTTTACCTTTACCATATTTGAGATACCGTTAATATTATAGACCCCATTCTGAAACATTATAGTTATTGCCCTCCTTTAGGTCATACTACTTTTGCATTTTGATGTTTCAAAAATCAAATCTGATTACTCTTCCATTATGTCTTCATTGAAATTTTAGATTTGTATGGTTTAGCCACAATACAATTGGCTCCTATGGCTTGGTTCCATATGCTGGACACCCTTCTGATCTTTCACGAAGTGAGTTTTGGGTAAATCCTCTACTCGAGAATGGTCCAAGTTGAATAATATTTATACAAATGGTGCTCAAAGTTATTACTAATTTTGAGATACCATGATAACCCATTTTCACTTATCTCGAAGTGTCCACTAAATTTAAATGGGTAGACAATAAACTTCTTTTTCTTTGATATACTCTTGAGCGAGACCCAATTCCGAGACATTCTGCATGAAGTAAAAAGTACGCCTCATATTTTCTCTTATTAATTTCCCATAATCTCATATACTAATTTTCTTTGTTTTGTAGGACTGGGACATCCATAATAAATATATAATGAGACATCTTGCATTGAGCAAGCGATGGAGATCTAGTAAACAAGATTTATCAAGATATTTCAAGAAGATTCATTGAAGATATGATTGAAGACTTGATTTGTCTTGATAAGATTTGGTAGTTAGTTATTTAAGTAATTTTAAATTCTATCTTTTAGATATATTTTATTTCCTTATTTTATTAGGATTTGATTTCCTTTTTAGTTTTATTCAGTTCGATAATAATTTTTTGAGTTATTTCTCCAATTCTAAACACTCATGAATTTATATGGATTAGCTTGAAATTCAAAATTGACTTATCAACAGGAATTTCACATCCATTTGTGGCGTCTTCACCATATTCACTGTTGTTGAGATGAGTTGCTTACTGGGTCGCACGGGTTCCTTTCGTCCTTGCCTACAACTCTTTGAGGGTCGACTTCAAAGGTGCTAAATTTCCACCATCGTATCAGTTTTCTATTTCCGTTTCCCCGTGCGTTCCATATTCCGTCGAGTTCGTGGGCTGCGATCTTAACCTTTTAGCGAGGATCGTATCAGCCAACCTATTCTATAGAGGTGCACAATTTTTAAAAAATACTATGAGGTTCTTGGGTAGATGAGATATCTATTTACAAACTAATGGAGTGACTCCCTTAACTACTTTGGCTACCCAAACACAAGCTTGTGCTTTAAAAAATCAAGATCCCAAAGAGCAATAAGAGGCTTACTTCTTGAAGGAAAAAAAAAAAGATGCTAGTGGTCCTAATGAGAAGTAGGTCAAATTTGGGATGGGAAGGAAGGAGAAAACTACTACTCAAGAATGGTCTGAGATATCAGATCACCAATTTTCTAAAATGCATTTCGCATTTCTCTGGTGAGTGAGATAGACTTTGCTAAGGATGGTGTTGAATGTTGGTTTACAAAATATTTTTTTTTATTTGAGGCATATTGGTTATTAAACCATCTTGTTTTTTGAAGTTCGCCTCTTTGATTTCTTTCTTAACCCTTTTTTTAAAGCTACCATGACCATTCTCTCTTATCAATTGGGAATGACTACCTTCAATTTATTGAACACTCCAAATATTCTTGCAACATTTCCCCTTCCTTCTGCACTATCGAGCATTGATCATCTGATCTTTGTACCAATTTTTTACTACTCGATAAATATCTAGGGAACAATCGGTATAACCTTGCAAAAGATGGGATGGAGCTCGTAGGAAAGTGCATGAACACTGCAATGTCGCTCCATCAAAGCATACTTTGAAGCCTTTATGCTTGCATCATTCTTTTATTTCAATGGATAATGGCGTTGCTTACATTTTGACTACTTATAGTGTCATGAGCTTGTTAGGGTTCCTGGTCCCATCATATCCCTTGAGGCGAGGAATGGTGAATTTCCTTGGTAATTAAGTTGACGCAATGTTTTAGTGAATGATGACTTAGAGCGTATCTATTTTTGTGTTACTGCTGGTGTTGGAATGAGGGCATTTGTGATCTTAGATATTAGTCATTTCATTTAGGCTGCTTGTTATTCGAGCGCTTATTCTATTTTGGTCAATTAGTCATTATCTTATCATGGTTGTTCTATTTCTGCACCCTCCAGGTTTGCTTGTGGAATAGTTCTTTGTGAAGAAGTTGATTGGTCGAAATCCTCCCAATCTTGTGGATCCATTATTCTATTCATGTGATGGTCGAGGACTCATGAAATCAAAAGCATTAATATTGTGAAGCCTTGCTACTTCTTGTTGAAGTGTCACCACTTTTGAAATAGATCTCTTATTTTTTCCATTGTATCACATGTATTTGATTGGAGAAATGATGGAGAATAGCTTTTAGTGTTTCATGTGGATGTTTTGAAGATCCCTCTGCAATGCCTATGTAATTGTTGAAATTAGTATGTCATTTTATTTTGGGTAAAAATGTGCAAGTTGGTGATTTAACTAAAGGAAACTATATGGATAATAAATGAAATGATTGAGTGTTATTAAAAGAAGGTTTTGTTGCCATATATAAGAGTGTTGACTATAATGTGTGAATACAATAAATTCTAGTTGGATATTCCATGCTCGTTACAAGTCAAAAGATATCCATTTTATACTTATTCTATGAAAGAGATGCATCCAAAAAATAAGAGCCACCTTCTTGGAATAGAGACAAATGCCCCTTTGATCGAAATGCCTCCATAACCAAAGCATCAAGTTGATACATATATGATTTCCACTACATAGGAACATGTCCGATCGAGGCACCTTTTCAATGTGTTACGTCATTTCATAAGGGAATCCTGGCATATTCTTGAAGCCAATTTTTCTGATATACGCTGTGAACGTGCCAATGTTGTTAGGCCTTGACATAAAAATAAAACAAAGTGGACCAATAATTTTGGGTACAACGGGGGTTACATTAAATTACAAATTTAAATAAACCTAAAAATACATCATGACACTTATTCAGCCTCAATCCTCTCTTACCCTCTTTTTCTTTATCTTTAGCCCATTTTTCTTCTTCATAGTTGTTAGTACCAATATGTGTGAACAATTGCCCATGGCTTTCCTGGAATAAATCTTTTTCCATTGTGCAGAGCTTTCCGTTATGACATCTATACATATTTTTAAGTTTGAGAACTAGTTGTTGTCTAGGAATCGACCTCTACTTAGATTGCTCATAAGTGAGTCGTTTCCAACTATTTTGCTGACAGTTGAGAAGCCTCCACTTGTTCTCTGAACAACTTAGACACCTCCAGTTATCCTCCCAATAACTGGGATAATTAACTGACTGCTCAATTAGTTGTGGCTGAGAGCTGATAGACTGCACAACTCTTGTTTGTCTTCCCTTAGGCTGAATTTCAGCTTTTTTAGGAGTTGTTCTAAAAAAAAAATTAGCGCAAAATACAGTTTTTGTCACTAAGAAAATCTATTGAGCATTTTAAAGAAGAAATTATTTGTTTTTCTCAAGGTTTTCTTTCTTCAAAATAATCGGCTCAAGAGATAGATTTTCAAAATTTATTTTCAAGATTGAGTTTTCATCTTTGAGTTTTTCAATATCCATAACAAGTGAGTGTGCCTTACTAAGCTCCTCAATAAGTTTTCTAACTTGGTCATTCAAAAAATGCATTTTCTGAAGAAATATATTTTTGCAAAGTGCAAATATATGCAAATTCTTTTGAAAGAGTTTCTAGGGACAAGTCTTATGAATCAGAGTGATACAACTCAAAGTTGTCAAATGAATGCTTTAAAGAATGCATAAGAGAATCAGTTAGCTCTATTACAGTTAGGATAGACTATCTTGATTTCTCCCTCAGAATTGACTTTCTCAATTCTAAACATTTTTTTTTTTTTTGCTCTGTTTACATAGTTTGCTGGAAGTTATATTCCTCTAACTTTGACAGGACATGCTCGCTGAACACATAAGAAATACATCTGGTCCTTAGTGAGTTATAGAACAAGTAATCTGAAGAATCACTTTTCTGATACTACTTCTTGGTCCCTTGATCCCTGGTCAGAATTGCGAAATAATGTGCGGAAGTGTGTAAAATAAATTGTGTGGGCCCGTTACAGTTCTCAGCAAATCCTTGAGGAGTCAATTGGTAGCTGTGAAAATTTAGTAAGCCGAGCAGGTTTAAAAACATGTTCAACTAAACTCCAACAACTGATGAGTCAGTTGTTGGATTTCAAAATAGTTGATGTGCAAAATGAATATATAAGTGAAACAGTTAAATGAATATTTATAGTTTTTTTAGAGTAAAGAGTTCCTACGTCCACTCTTCGTTCACATGGAATGGAATATACTAAATTTAAGTGCTTTCAGTAGGGATGTCAATTAGGCCAACCTATTGCTTTCGTGCTAGTCCTATCGGGTAGCGGGTTAATCGGTTCGGGTCAATTTGGGCTCAAATTTTTTGGGACTAAAAAATCTTGACCCTAAACTTTAGGTTTTCGAGCTAGCCCATCGTGCCAACGAAATTACAATTTCTTTTTAATTTTTAGTATTGAAATGATGAAAAATAAACAAAATATTACTTCTCTCTAATAAAAATCAAAACACATCACAAATCTTTATGTATTGATAAATTTAAATGTTAAAAATATATAATTTATATTTTAGTATTATTTGAATATGTTTTAATTCATAATCAAATAAACTTAATTATTAAATACTATTTGAACTAAATTCAATTATATAACTTAAAACTTCATTAAGAATTATGATCTTAAATATTAGAAGCAGTTTTAGTAATGTAATTAAGATAAGAATAGTAATAAATTAATAAATCAAGTCAATCAGACCAACCCGTTGGATTTCGAGCTCAGCCCTATCAAACATTGGGTTTATCCGGTCTCGAGTTATTCGTGTTGAATTTTTTCGGGCCAAAATATTTTGACCCTCACCCAATTTTTGACTCGGATTACTCAAGTCAACCCATGGGCTTTGGGTTAAATTGGCATCCCTAGCTTTCGATAATTGAATATGAATTACAGTAGGTTCTTCTCCAACGGGATATCTCTCCTATATATGATCGTAAGATACTCCAGTCAGTTGAGCTTTACCACATTTTATATGCTAGGCTCCTACGGTTCTTGAATACAGGTTGCAGCGTCCGATCTTCTACTGTCGTTGGACTTCCTCAACTCACCGTCATAGGGTAATGAAGATATTAGCGTTGAACTTGATGCTTGATATTATGGATCGAAGTTTATTTTGAAGTTTGGCTCGACGACACCAGTGGTCTTGTGTATGGAAGACACTGAAGTCTCATGCTAAAGAGCACGAAAGCTTGAAAAAGCTTAGAAAGAGTGGGAGAGCGTGTAGAATAGATTCTCTGATATGATAGGTCTCTCTTTTCTTCATTTATTATGGAGTATATATACTTTTCAATTTGAATTTGTAGCCATTGGGAAAAGCTTGAGAAGGCTTCTTCTTTTGCAGGTGAATGTTGATGTACGAAAATTTACAATGATAGAATTTTATTTTTTGATGGGACATATTAAATAACAAACGCATCAATTGACAATCCGGTCAAATGAGCTTATTATTGTTTGTTCATTCATTATTCTGTTGTGAGTTCCTCCTAAATTGTTAGATATTATTTTTCTCGCTCTTTAATGAAACTAGAAGTACACCCGCGCGATGCGCGAACAATATCTAATTTTAATAAAACCAAATAAAATATTTGTTCAATATATACAAAATTATATATACATCATTGTAGTTAATAAAATTTTTAAAAAAAAATTATAGATACACCAATAACATAATATCTTCAACATGATAAATTTAGAGAACATGTCGAATAATAATAATAAAAGAAAATCAAGAATGCAAGAATTTTTCTTACTTCTAGCCAAGAGCTTCCCAAATATCACATATTTGGATTTTTTAGTATTAGTCTCTTATTACTATAACCTCCTTTGAGGATTTAATTTTTTGTTGATATAACATAAGTATGACATTTTTGATATATTCTCCTCTCTTTTCTTTTCTTAAATTCAAAATTTAAAAAAAAACTAAGTAAAAGAATGAGAACTACTAAAAGTTGTATTATCAACTCCTGCAATAAATAACAAAGGTAAAATAAAACTAAGAATTGAAGATCAAAGCCTTCAATCAAAAGAGATGAAAAGATTTTCATAAAATTAAGAAATAGAATTACCTAATTTCGGCAACAATTGCGATTGACTCCTCCAAAATGATAATCCATTCATATTATAATCCATAATTATATTGCTTCCTTGAAAAAAAATGAATATACAATTATGGGTAAAAGTTCTCCACGGAATTCTATCGTATGAATATTATTGAAGCATTACAAATGCAGATGAACAAATTCTAAAAAATATATAACAGAAAAATGGAGACTAACTCAATACCTTGAATGCGATTGGCAAACATAAGATTCATATATATCTTGAAAATCGACAAATACCAACAATTATAAAATGATAATTATATAGTGAATCAATAATCATAATCTTGAAGTGACCAGCCAAAAATTGAGGCTCAAAATTGAAAATAGTGGATCAAAGAAACCTAATATTTGCAATTTAACCCTCTTGTTGTAAGTTTTTCACTATTAAAGATTGTGATCCTTTAGGAACCAAAAATTTATCTCGATATATATGAGATTGCTTCCTACGTAGCATCAATCAATTTACTTCATGGTTAAAAATAACACGTACAGTGTATTAGTTGATAAGAAACACTATGCCATATATCTACTCAACTTAGGAAATACTTCAAAAACACTATTTTTTTCGCACACAAGTGAGTCAACACGGACAAAAAGAATAGAAAAATAAGAAAAAGGGGTGAAAAATACCAAACCTGAAATTATATATAGAGAAATAAATTATCTTCCTCTTCCTTCTTGATGCTTATTAATTCAAGATCCAATTATAGAACAATTCGATCATCTTATGATCTAGACATAGAAATATTAAGATGAAACATATAACACCTTTAGAAACACACACACACATATATATATATATATAACTCTCTTGAAATCCTTTCTACTCCCTCCGTCCCACACGAATTGTCCCCTTACCTAAAATGGAAAATTTTTACACACTAACAAATAAAATAATAATTTTATCTATCTCTACCACATTCCACTACCTTGGTTATTGTGCCATGTCCCAAGGGGACAATTCCCTTGGGACAGAGGGAGTAGTTTAAATGGAAGAAATTAACTTTATTAATTATTATTCTCTCTATGATTTTCACTCTTTTTCTCTATTTTTGTTTTGGTCCAAGAGATTTCCAATATCACACTTTTTACACAGAACAAAATAACAATTGATACTTTGACCGTATTAATCTGCTAAAAAATAAATATATGTGAACAACGTTTTCAATCAAAATCAATTGGCTCATAACTTTTTTTTTTTAAAGCTTAAACCAGTATTCTTCACAAAGAAAATGTCAATAACTATCATAAAAGGAAAATAATTTTCATTATCACAAATAATAACGAAAAAAAATTAAAAAAAATACAACAATGAGAAGCATAATCAAGTTAAATAAATCATATTTGAACAAAGTGGAATTTTTAAACCCATCTAAGAATATACACCAACTAATGGTATGTTCCTTAATCAAGATTTCAAATTCACGACAATTGTATTTAACATTAATCTTTAAATAAAATAAAATTATAATTAAAGTGTATCTCAATGGAGCTCCACGAAACAAATAAATGTAGAATCTAGCTTCATTTGCAGCTAAAAACTGTAGCCATTTGGAAAGTAGTAACTGCAACCAAAAAAATTTGGGTTGGAAATTACTAATTTTACTTGCTTAATTGTTTTTATATTTTCTTACGCAAAGCGATTGAGAGGAGAAACCCTCCATCAGCTATACAATCGGAGGGAAATGTCATCGGCCTGCCATGGAGGTTTGAATTTGATGTACATGACTTTTACATCTGACACTATTCACTAAAAGTTGTTTTCACTTTCCAAATTCAAATGGATTGGGCATTTGGACTATCAAATACAAATATAATAATGGGCTTTGAAGTAAGAATTTTATGGGGTGGCCGGGAATTAGTATAGATATAGATTAGGGGGTTCGAGCCCCTCCCATTCATGTAGATCTATTCGTAGTTTTGTCGCAATTCCGTTGCAAATTAAGAAACTCCTACATCAAAATATGTACTCTTTTTCCATCGTTATTGCAATCTTTGCTCGAAATAGCATATGGTATTGATAAATATTTTTGAGGCTCACAACAGGGCATTCATCTTATACTTCTAAAAACAATTAAATAATAAAATAGAAAATTTATTTTCTTGAAAAAGACCAAAATCATCACAACTTTTGTGCATCCAATCAATAAAAAAAGTACTAAAACCTTCCTTATATTCAAGAGTGGATTGGTCCCAATTGCATTTGATTTCACATGATCGAGTTCGTTTTTTCTCTAGCACCGTTTGTATTTATTCCTTGTTCAATTTGTTGGGTTGGACCAGCAGTTGTATAGCAACAACGCAAAAGTTAATTTTTTTTATTTATATCTAAAACATTTTTGTGCATCCATTTAATTTTGTGGTTAATGTTTGCACGTAATACTCGTGAAAACAAACGTGTATTTCACTACTTATCTCTTTCTATATATATATATATATATATATATATATATATATAATGTTTTATTTTATGTTTTTTATAATCTGAGGACAATATTTAGATAGGAAGGAAAGTATATGATTATAAATAAAGCACTCAACCACTTGCATTTCGAGGATCAAATATTTATTTTATAAAAATTAGTCTCCTGAGAGACGGTCTTACTATTTTTTTTATTCTTAATATATTATTTTAATAACTTAAATACAATATTTCATTTTTAAAAATTACATTATTTACAATAAAGAAATACATTATTTACAATAAAGAAACACATCATTTCATTAAATTCGTCTCACAATAAAAATGATGAGACAGTCTTATCTGAGAATTTGTTATTTTATAATTGACGGGAAAATAATAATTGATGAGGTGTCCTTATCTGTAACCTTCCTCAATTAGAATTCCACCACCACACTTTTTTCTGTTTATCAAATTTATTTATATTATCTCAATCAAACTTTTGATTGCGCCTTCTCATTTTATTTTAGGCTACAAAAACTTAATATCTTGGTAGGAGAAAAGAGGTATTTTCAAATTAATAATTTTATAAAAAAATTAATAACTTTATATTTTATAATAAGTTTAGCTATTAATTTTACTTACGAACAAATACTATAAATCTTAAGTTTTATTTATTTAAAAAATATTTTTTTATTAAATCGAGACTTGAACACGAAAAATATAATTTATTAAGAACAGTATTAGCAAGCGCTCATGTTGGAGATAATTGCCTTTTGTTTATTGTTAATTTATTTTCCTTTTTGTTTTTCTAAGTATTATGATTTACTATTTATTTTAAAATAAGGGTAAAGGTGTAAATATATAAATTATTATAATTTTCTCAAGTATAATAAAATTGTATATATTCCCAAAAAATATACCAAATTATCAATTTTATTTCACATTTATGATGGGGTGTGCTTTCAATATTGTATAATTTTGATGAATGATAAAAATCATCGATCATTGTTGTATAGAGTTAACTAGATCACAGTTAGGATTCTAGTTAGAGAAATCCTCCCTTATTTTTGATGTTTTGTTGTGTCAAATAATATAAGTCATCTTAGTCAGTTTTTTCAGTTTCTAGAGTTCTAAACTGTAATCCTTGTATAGGACCAATCGAGTTGTAATAAAACTTAGACCGAAGATCGAGCAATGGAGAATGCTCGAGAACTGACTATCATCACACCTGACCTTAACCGAAAACTGAGTTGGAGCACTCAGTTTAAAGTCTAACCATACTGACAATGAGAAGTCAGTATGAGGGCCTTCCCGAACTGACTAAGGAGAAGTCAGTTTAAGGGATTACCATACTGTATGGGAAATTCAGTATGAGGGCGTTTCCCATACTGACTATGGAAAGTCAGTATGAGGATTTACCATACTGACTGTGGGAAGTCAGTATGAGGGCTAAACTGTACTGACTCTTGGAAGTCAGTATGAGAAGCCTCAGTCAGACTCAGGCATTTGCAAAATGTCAAAGTCAGTACGAGGTTATCCAAAACTGGGTTCCTCGGGCTGTAAAGGAGTCAGACAAAAAGTTAGTGTATCGTACATTGACAATGGGCAGAGCAGAAAGGAGACCTAAGGCATGGGCTACGATTGGACAATATAATCCATGAGTCTAACGTCTGGATTTATGTATCTAACGGATAGAAATTCAAATTGTCTTAGGCTCTCCTCTATATAAAGACCTGCCCTCTCAACCTTAACAGAAAGCCTGAACTGAAATTCAAAATCAACTAGTCTAAAGAGATAAAGGGCATATTCAGGTCATCTCTCCCAAAAACTCTCTTAGAGTTTTTCCGTGTTGTAAACACGAGACTTGAGTCTCCGACTCAAGCTACCCACCGTGCTATCTTCTCCTAGCACGAGGCTGAAGCTTTGAGTTGAGGCTCTTCTTGGTGACTATATCTCTCTGAGATATCATCACAGAAGTCAGTTTCCTAGTCTGGGACTCTGATTCTCACGGACGTATGTCAGCCACTTGTGTTCTGGGAAGAACCTCTAAACATCCAACCATTCTGAGAAGAATTAGTAAACATCCACCCACCAGGAAGGAGGCTGCGGGGTGCGTCCCCACTTCAACCTGAAGACTGAGTCTACAAGGAGTTCCTAGGCGAGTGTCACAGTTGACCGGAGGACAGAGGTGCCACGGACTGTGTATAGATCGTAAGGAGGCTTGTAATCACTTAGTAAATTATCCAGACCTTGGGTCTGAAGAGTGGATGTAGGATATTGAAATTTGAACCACTATAAAATCTTTGTGTGCTGCTTTACTGCTTTCCATTTACTTGCTCAGTTTTTTTGTTTCACAAAATGCCTACTTGTGCCTTCAATACTTGTCCAAGCATTGAAGAATTTATACTGTGAAACTGACTTAAGAAGGAACAGAGACTTAAGCTTAAAACTGATTGCACACAAAACTGACTCTGTCCTGTTTAAACGAACCAGTGCTTGTGCTTACATCTACTTCCGCTGCATACACAAAACCTTCTGCTGCACATATTGCACTCTGGTTTCGGGACCAACAAGTGGTATCACGCGCCAAGGTTCTTACAGACTACGGTTGTGTTGAGTCACTTAGGACCAGATCTCTATTTTCAGTGATTGGTTCTGTTTTTCTGCACTTGGTTTCTATTTTGTGTGTTTTAAGCTTAGGTACACAGAGATGGCTCAGATCACGAAACTTCCAAAGTACTCATCAGAAGACATTGAGATATGGGAGAAATGTTCGTTGATCATGCTGAAGAATGTCCCATCCAGAAATGGCAGAGGTTCTATCTATCGGACCAATAAAGATCACAAAGGTGAATACTCAGCTCGGAGGAGCAGAAGGTCAGGAGATAGTGGAGAAACCTTATGCAGAATGGACAAACAACGACAGATTTCATTTTCAGCTGGATGCAGTGGCCTGGAGCTCATGTTACAATCCTTACCAGCACCACTAGTTGTTGAAGCCTTCGAGCACAACAACGCCAAGAAGATGTGGGAATTTCTTGGCTCACTCAGTTAAGAAACAGCTCAAATGAAGCGAAATAAGCTTCAAAACTGTGTGGATAAGTATGAATCTTTTCAAATGCTTCCTGGTGAAAATGTCAAATCAATGGAAGCAAGATTCAATGTTATTATCTGCGAGCTGAAAAACTTGGGGAGAATATATGAAGTTGCTGATATGAATGCAAAGATTCTCTCCAAGATGCCCAAGGAAGATTGGTTCGTCAAGGCTACCGGCTTGAAGGAGAAAGATCTCTCTCAGATGATGACCAAGGATGTGTTCGCCCAGCTCCAAGCCCATGAATGGGACATCCAAATGACGAACAGAAATGAAGCAGTACGAAGTGTCAGCACACATCCAGAAGGAGATGCTGTCTTTTTCGCAAAAGGGGAGTTCAAAAAAAGGCCTCAAAAGCCTTATCAAACTGACAGAACTTCTGGACAAACATCCACATCTAAGTCAGCACCAACACCTTCCTACCTGAAAAGGGAAGAAGAGAGCTCAGTTGAAGAGCTTGAGGAGCAAATGAAGAAGCTGGCTAGACTTCTTGAGATAGCAAAATCCAAGAAGGGAGGTTCGCAGTCAAGGGAATTGAAGTTCAGCGATAGACCTCCCAGAGGTTGTTTTGAATGAAACTCTCCAAACCACCTCAAGTGCGAGTGCCCACTAGTTTCCAAGGAAGGAAAGGGAGCGCTTGAAGAAGGTGTTCGAAAAGAAAGCCTCCAGAGCAGTTGCTAAGGCCATGCTTACCAGAACTGAGGTGCCTGACATCTCAGACAATGACGATGGCTACTTTATATCAGACGATGAGGCTGTGGAAGAAGCCTTCCTGGTGCTGATGGCAAAGCTTGGAGAAGAGGAAGAAATTGAAGCAGAGTCTAATACTCCGGTACACATTTCCAACTCAGTTTCTATTCCTATAGCATGCATAGAAGACAACTCTGAATTCTATAGCTTAGATTTAGAGGATGTTACTCTTGAAACTTTGAATAGAGAATTTGCTAAGTTTTATGAGTTAAAAAATGTCTTGGCATGTGAAAATGCTTCACTGAAACTGAAAGTTTCAAAACTGACTGAAGAGATCCAAGGATCCAAGTCAGTAAGTGAAGACTTAGCTAAACTGAGAGAAGAGCATTCTCTGTTACTTGAATCGTTTAAATCTCTATCTGAAGAATGCACATCTCATAAACTGAAAATTGCTAGTGTTCAAAATCTTATTTGTTCACTATACTCTAGTACTAGCAAAGTTTCAGAAGCTCTAAGGTTACAAATAACTTGAGCAATCAAACTTCTTCTTCCAAAACTGGGAATATATCGAACCATCACTTCAAAAAGAATTATAGTTTAGAAGTCAAGCTGCTAGGTAAAGGAGTAGTCAGTATGGACAAAAACTCCTATGAGGCTGATCAGGAAAGAAGGGGACAGACAGTTTCAAAACTGACTTCAATACCCAAGTATAGAAAGGATTTGACTTTCAAGTCAAACAAACCTGAGATGAAGCTCATCCTACCTAGGAAGTGGAGTAAACGACATGCTTATAACTCTAGAAAACCCACTTTGACGGGTAAAACTGAACTTTATAGAAAGTCATTTTAATTACCGGACTCTAGGAATCCGAGGTTCTCAACTCATGAGAACAGAACTTATCTGTATAGAAAGAACATCTATACGAAGTCTTATTCCAATCTTCATTCTAACTTTAGGACTAGAGAGACTACACACACCGGACCAAGTTTCCAAGAACCTAGCTGATACTTAGTTTCAAGGAAGTCAGTTTATAGGAAGTCAGTTCCTAGATACTCAATTTTAAGAAACTCAGCTTTAGGTCAGGTGTATTACACTCACCTTCTCTTACCAAGCATGCATAAAAATAGCTTGAATCATTTGAAAAGGAAAAGATTGGTAGAGGATTGTGCAACACCTAGATATAAGGTGAAGCAAGTATGGATTCCTAAAGAATGCATCCATAACACTGACCCTGCAGGACTCGCCGAAATACGGGTACCTTTTATCTAACCTGATGTGTTATGCAGGTACAAAGTCACCAAGGTCAATTTAAAAAGAAGAAAAGAGCATGGATCATGGACAGTGGATGTTCAGCTCACATGACCGGTGACAGTAATCTTCTCTCAAAACTGAGAATGACAAGAAGACCACTTGTTAGTTTTGGAGATGATTCAAAAGGCAGGGTACTCGGCAAAGGATGCTTGAAGAGCAATGGAATTATCATCAATGATGTATCCTTGGTCACCAACCTCAACTACAATCTGTCGAGTGTGAGTCAGCTTATCCAGTCTGGATATAAGGTGACTTTTGCCGAAGGAGAGTGCTGGATCAATGACAAAGACTCCAAAGAGATTGTGCTGAAAGGTGTAAAGAAAGGAAGTATCTACTATGTGGATTGAGAAAGCGGAAAGCAAGACACACGTCTTGTCGCAACAAGCTCATCCCAAGAAAGAGTCAACTGGCTATGGCATAAAAGGCATAGCCACCTGAATCTCCAGTCAATCAGACACCTTGCTAAACACAAGCATGTGGAAGGCCTACCACAAGTCAATTTTAAGAAATAAGAAGGTGTCTGCCGAGCATGCAAGATGGGGAAGCAAACTAAAGCTTCATTCAAGAATCAAACCATCACATCAAGCACAAAAAGGATCCTTGAACTTCTTCATATGGATTTTTTTGGACCAGTCAAACCGCCTACCATTGGAGGTAAAAGGTTTACTCTGGTAGAAGTAGATGACTACTCCAGATACACTTAGGTAAGGCTGTTGACAAAAAAGGATGAAGTAAAGATCCAACTTCAAGAGCTCATCCTTCAAGTGCAAAACATCAAAGAGGTCACTGTCAAAAGAATCAAATCTGACAATGGAACTGAGTTTTACAACGGTCCAATAATGGATTTCTGCGCTGATGCTGGCATTACTCATGAGAAGTCAGCTCCAAGGACACCTCAACAAAATGGCCTTGCTGAACGGAGAAACATGACACTCAAGGAGGCAGTCAGGACAATGCTCGCTGAAGCTGACTTGAAGGAAGGTCACTGGGGAGAAGCCTTGATAACGGCATGCTACACTCAGAACAGAAGTGCCATCAACAGTCGCCATCATAAAACCCCATATGAAGTATTCAATGGACGTAAGCCTTCTATAGCTCATCAACGTGCTTTTGGTTCGCCATGTTACATTCATAGTAATGGAAAGTCAAAACTGGATACTTTCAGTCCCAAGGCTGATGAATGAGTGTTCCTTGGATATGGACATCCTTCATACAAGGGATACATAGTACTCAATAAGACAACTAGACTTGTGGAAGTAACATGCTCTATTGTTTTTTATGAGTCTATTCTAGTGCGCAGGACCTTGAAAGAACTGGAACTTGGTGATCCTGATCTCAACAATGGGAATGAGAAACCGAGTACTGATAAGGAAGAACAAAGCCAAGTTTCTCAAACCAAATCTCTAGATGATCACGCAAGTGCTCCAGATGATGAGGTCAGCTGATAAGTTCATTATTTCACTCACTTATCTGTATTATTTTCTACTATATTATGTAGTTACCTTGAGTTTATATATATATATATATATATATATGAGTATGTTTTTGCAGGATTTAGGCTTAAATTCACTGGAAAACCATTCCAAAAGCAGTTGACGTGCAAAAGTAGCAGTGATGGGTTCCTCCACACAAGTTATTCGGGCTATTGGAGAATGGAAATGGATAGATCTTTGAGTTAGCTTTCCAATGCAACAAGAATTGGGTCAATCGGAGTTCAGGAGTGAGAGTTATGGCAAAAACCGTGAGACCGCGCAGAAGAGACGAGGAGATAAAGGATCGAGTTCGATCGAAGGAAGATCGACCTCGATCGAGGCAAGAACACGCGCGTCGATCAAATACCCATCCACCTCGGTTGATGCGCATCCCAATCTGGTATATTTTTGAGTAAATTCGAATAAAATCAGATCTTTAGCCCTAGACATGATAGGATACACATCCACTCCTATAAATAGCTAGAAAATTCGAGTTTTATTTATCTTTTATCATTCATTCAGTCTTGGACCTATGAAGCATTCAGCAACCTTTATTTTCCAGTACGAACCTTTGTTTTCTTGTAAGTTACTTTTATGCAATTTAATAATATGTTTATTTTTGGTTTTCTATGTGCAATGTGAGGCTAGAAACCCTAGCGGGTTCTAGGGGAACGAGTATCAATCAAATGCATTTTTAATTGATTAACATTGAATTGCTTGGTTTCAAATTCTTGTTTTAATTATTAGGATTTAGAATTAATCAGAACGAAAGATAGAATTAATTATAGGTTTATAGTTGTTAATTGAAGGACTGAAAGGAGAAAATTAATAACAGGGAAAGGAGTTCGAATACAATTAGAATATCCGTCCTAGGGAAGATAGTAATTGTAGGGTTTAAAATATGAAATTATAAAAGGTTGATTAGTACTGTGTTATTGAGGCTGACAAAGCATATACATTCACATACTAGTAACCTAGGCTATAATTGTCTGACCAAGAAATTGTAGTATATTATGATTCCCCACCAATGCAAGTCAATCAATGTACATGTATTTTGATTGATAGTTCGCTCTAGAGTCTGTGTCCCTTTAATTTGATTTCCAAAATCTTTAATTTTGAGTTCTGTTTTCTTTATTTCCCAAAACAAAAACCCCTGATTTCTGATGACTCAAACAATAGATCTTAGGATCATGACTAGTACATGAAATAATTTTGCTACACAACTCCTCTGGGTTCGATAGCCTTAGGGTACTCTTATAAATTTATTTGCCACTGCTCTGCAATTTATCTGTAGAAATTATAGTGATCAAATTGGCGCCGTTGCTGGGGAGTTGTTAGATATTATTTTGTTACTAGTTTATTCTAGGATTAATTGGATTGAGTTTGTATTTTTAATTTCGTGTGTGTGTGTGTTTTTTTGTCTCGACTTCAATCGATGCCTACCTGCGTTGATTGATGTCGAGAACTACATGCGTCGATCGACACCCACCCGTGTCGGTCGATGCCGAGCTGATTTTCCCGGTTTTTTGTTTCAGGTAGTGCATGAACACGAGGTCTCGAGGGAAGCCACTTGAAGCCTTCAACCCATAAATTGAAGCATCTTGTCGAAGGAAGAAACGGACTAAAAAGATGGATCCTCTGGACAATCGAAACCCATAGGAGGTTGACCCGACAATGCCCCCATTAGAAGACACTGATGGATAGCTTATAGCGGGGGATACTCTGAATCTCATTCGGGAGATGCACCAGATGCGAGAGACAGTTCGGTAGCTGAGAGCTGAAAGAGAGGCTGCACGAAGAAGGCAAGAAAGAGAGAGAGACAGCATCTGGATGATTCGGATGATGAGGATCCAAACGCGATGGGGAGGAAGTACAAGCCGCAGCCCGGCAATGAAGGATTCAATATTGGCATCGATGCCGATAATTTTGAACTAAAAACCAGGCTGATTCATATGGTTCAGCAGAACCAGTTTGGCGGTAGAGCTGTGGAGGATCCCTATACACACCTGCGGATATTTGTGGAAGTTTGCGACACCATCAAGCAAAACGGAGTCGGGCAGGATGTGATTCAACTAAGGCTATTCCCATTTTCACTGAGGGATCAAGCCCAATCTTGGCTCACCGGACTTGACTGCAGCAGGATCCGGACTTGGGAGAAATTGAGAGCTAAATTCCTCTCAAACTTCTTTCCTCCCTCTGTCATCATTCAGAAGAAGATGGAGATTCTACAATTCCATCAGAGGGTGGACGAGTCACTGTTTGAAGCATGGAGCAGGTTCAATGAACTGCTCAGGAGTTGCCCCGGTCATGGAGTTGATGCAGAGGAGCAGGCTCACATCTTCTACCAGGGGATGAACGAGAGGACTCAAAAGTCCGTTGACAATGCTGCTGGGGGGTCCATCATGAGCAAATCTGCAGAGAAAATACTGAAGCTTTTTAAGAAGATGGTGATCCACACTCAAAAAATGGGTGAACCCGAGGAGGCCTCTAATTAAGATTGTGGATAAAGTGGAGACTGGAGATCCTCTCAAAACTGAGGTTGAGAAGCTGAGAGAGGATTTGGACAAATTGTCTGAGTGTGCTTCTACTGCTGCGATTGCACGGGTGCAACCCGAAACTCCTACGGAGGTGTGCTATCTGAATAGAGGGGGATACCCCTACCAGCACCAGCAAAGGAATGGGGGATATCAATATCCACCGAGGAATCACCATGGTTTCTCCTACTCTCACCCTGAGGCAGCCGAGCTACCACCACCAGGATTTGAAGTTCAGAATGGAGAAGTGGTGGAAAAGAAGAAGGACAGCTTAGATGATCTGTTGGCCAAATTCGTCAAGGCCTCAGACCAGCGGTTTGGGAAGCTGGAGCAGGAAGTGACTGGAGTGCACACTAAGGTTGATCAGATGGGAAATCACCTGCAGATGGTCGAAATGCAGGTCAGTCAAATCACCAACACAATTGGGGCTCACCACAAGCAAGGACAGCTGCCGAGCACAACTGAGGTGAACCCAAGGGTTCAAAAAGACTGCAAAGTTGTGATAGTGAAATTTGGGATGAGTTACAAAGGTCCCGAGATGGTTCGGGACAAGTTTGAAACTTAAAAGGAAAAAAATCGCGCCATTGGAAGCTCGACTTCGATCAACACGCGTTCCACGTCGATCAATGTCAAGGAGATTGGAGGAGAGTCGAGCGACGAAGAAGGCTCGACTTTGATTGATGCATCTAGCATCAATCGACGCACGAAGATGTCAACATCGACCAAGGCGCCCCTGCATCGATCGAAGTCAAGGCCCACCTCGTGCAAAATTCCGGCAAAGTCTGAAGACATTGTTCCCTCCTATGCTATTCCCTCAGAGGTTTGCGAAGCAAAAGGAGGACTCCAAGTTCTCCAGATTTGTGGAGAACTTGAGGAAGGTTAGCCTAAATATTCCGCTAATCGAGGCGTTGAAGGAGATCCCGGGGTACATGAAGTACCTCCAGAAACTGATGAGTGGAAAGAAGCAGTTTGTGGAGAATGAAACTGTGAAGATCCACGAGCAGTGCAACCTGCTACTGCAAATGCAGGGGCCCATCAAGTGAAGCGACCCTGAATGCTTCTCTATCCCGGTGGAGATTGGAGGACATACTTTCGAGAGAGTATTGTGCGATACTGGGGCCAGTATCAATCTGATGCCATACTCTATTTACAAGCGCCTCAACATCGGTGAGATGAGGCCCACTACTATTACGCTGCAGATGGCGGATCGAACTGTATCCCACCCAAAGGAAATTCTGGAAGACGTGCTCATTCGAGTGGGTAATCTGATTTTCCCAGCAGACTTCGTGGTGCACGAAATGAAGGAGGAAGAGAACATGCCCATGATACTGGGGCGTGAGTTTCTTGATACTAGTGCCACGCTCATTGACTGTCGAGGCAGCGAAATTACACTCCGGACTAACGAGGAAAAGATCACCTTTGTGATCGATAAAAGCAAGAGAAAGTCGGAGTACAACCAGATCACCACCACTGAAGATGATGAATCCGAAGAAGAGGAAGTCGCTGCTATAGAGTGGGAGCGCGAGAATGAGAGGGTGAAAACATCAACTAAGTCTCCTCAATCTGACTCACCACCATCATCAAAGATCGTAAAGTTTACATGGTGAACGCCAAGGGTCGGAGAGTCTGGACCTGACCTCCCTGGTTTTGATCTGAGGTATCGGCGAGCTACGACATTAAACAAAGCACTTGTTGGGAGGTAACCCAACCTTTTCAGTATTTTTTTCCATTTTTTTTAATTTTCGCATTTTTCCTTTTGTTTTGTTTTATTTTCGAATTTTGTATGCACTAACTTTGTTTTGCAGCATAAAAAAATGAGGAGTGCTCGACATCGATTGATGCAGCCTGGTGTCGATCAAAATCGAGACCAGCAACGTGATGCTCTTCGACCCATGGAAGAAGTCGATGAGAAGGCTTCATGTCGATCGACGCGAAGTGCCAGACGCCCCCAAAATCACGTCGCGCGAGTTCCAAAGCCTCTAGGGATAAAAAATTGATGTTTGAGATCAACTACCAGATATTATTCCTCCCATTTGTCTGATTCTCAAACTTTTTCCCACTCTGGAGTTGGAAATAAGTTTGGGGGATGTGAACAAAAGGAGGAATATTCTATCTTTATTTTTCACTTTCAGTAATTTAATTTTTGCATTTGCATGTTTTTAAAATTTTATTCTATTTTTAGGGAAATTTTTTAGCTTTGACATAACCTGAATGAGATTGTGAGATTAGAATTGATTGAGGGCTGAGTTTGAATTGATAGATATTGTGATTAGATGCCTATGAATGTAGAATACCGCATGATAGGGTTAATTTAAAACTTATACTTGCATGCTGATTGAGTTGGATTAAAGTTAACTGTAGAAGGAAATTTGATAACCCTTGTGTGAGAATTTGAGCCTTAAATTCGTTTGATGTGAGATTCTCATGTGTGTTTCAATTTCTCTAGAACTTGCTTATTTTCTTTGTTGAGACTGCACTAGTATGCACAAGTTTAGGAAATGATCTTAGGCCATCTTTGTTAGCCCAATTCCCTAAACATTGTCCCTTCACATGAAAATTTTCCCTAGTTAGCCACTTTGGGACTTTACAGTTTTTTCTTTCCTTGTCTATGAGATTAAGAAAAGTATTGTCTCACTCGTGTCTTGAGTTGTGGTATATGGGATGAATTGGAAGTGATTCGAGATAAGAAATATAAAAATTAGTGGTGAAAAAGATGTGTGAAAAAGATCTCAATTAATAATTAGGATTCTCATAAGCTCTACAAAAAGGAAAAATTACATCATTATAGAAGAGCATAAGAGATTCAAAATGAGCTAGAAAAAAAATTGTGTGTTGTTGATATATATGAGGACATGAGGTGGATGAAGTTAGATGGTGGGTTGAGACTTATTGAGAGTAATTAGCTCAGTTATTTTCAGTCACTTCGCCAAATTTTCCTACCCTCAAAAAAGCCTACATTACAACCTATTGAAAGTCCTTTTTGATTTTAGACCTGTGTGCACATTCTAGCAATGGAGATAGTAGAAAATTTGCAAGCCTATGGTAGAAATTCATTCATACATGTGTTGAGTGCTTTCATCTTTATCCTATACACTTGTGAGTTGAGCGAAACACTTCCTGTGAGTTCTTCCACTATTAATGGATTTTCTGTCTATTTCAAACTGCTTGTAGATAGTGGATTTTTGACCCTTGACTGTGATGAATCTTGTGAGGCATTGCACTCTAATTACATGATCTTTTGATTTTTCTTGCCTATTGATTGAGGACAATCAAACGTTCAAGTTTGGGGGGTTTGATAAGTTCAATATTTCACTCACTTATCTATATTATTTTCTACTATATGTGGTGCTATGATTGTCATGGTGTGTTTTTGCAGGATTTAGGCTTAAATTCACTAGAAAACCATTCCGAAAGCAGTTGACGTGAAAAAGTAGCAGTGAAGGGTTCCTCCACATAAGGGATTCGGGCTATTGGATCATGTCAATGGATAGAGCTTCGAGTTAGCTTTCCAATGCAACTAGAATCGGGTCAATCGGAGTTCGGGAGTGAGAGTTATGGCAAAACCATGAGACCACTCAGAAGAGACGAGGAGATAAAGGATCGAGTTCGATCGAAGGAAGTTGACCTCGATCAACACAAGAACACGCGCGTCGATCGACGCCCATCCACCTCAGTCAATGTGCGTCCCAGTCTGGCAGATTTTTGAGTAAATTTGAATCAAATCAGATCTTTAGCCCTAGACTTGATAAGATACACATCCACTCCTATAAATAGCTAGAAAATTCGAGTTTTATTTATCTTTTATCATTCATTCAGCCTTGGACCTCTGAGCATTCAACAACCTTTATTTTCCTGTACGAACCTTTGTTTTCTTGTAAGTTACTTTTATGCAATTTAATAATATGTTTGTTTTTAGTTTTCTATCTGCAATGTGTGGCTAGTAACCCTAGCGGGTTCTAGGGGAACGAATATCAATCAAATGCACTGCTTGGTTTCAAATTCTTGTTTTAATTATTAGGATTTAGAATTAATCAGATCGGAAGATAGAATTAATTCTAGGTTTATAGTTGTTAATTGAAGGACTGAAAGGAAAAAATGAATAACAGGAAAAGTAATTCGAATGCAATTAGAATATCTGTCCTAGGGGAAGATGAGAATTGTAGAGTTTAATCTGTGGAGTTATAAAAGGTTGATTAGTACTGTGTTATTGAGGTCGACAAAGCATATACATTCACATACTAGTAACCTAGGCTATAATTGTCTGACCAAGAAATTGTAGTATATTATGATTCCCCACCAATGCAAGTTAATCAATGTACATATATTCTTATTGATAGTTCGCCCTAGAGTCAGTGTCCCTTTAATTTGATTTCCAAAACTCTTTAATTTTGAGTTCTGTTTTCTTTATTTCCCAAAACCAAAACCCCTAATTTCTGATGACTCAAACAATAGATCTTAGGATCATGACTAGTACATGAAATAATTTTGTTACACAACTCCTCTGGGTTTGACAACCTTAGGGTACTCTTATAAATTTGTTTTCCACTGCTCTGCAATTTATCTGTAGAAATTACAGTGATCATCAGCCCATCAATTGACCTTACAAAAGCCTTCTGGTCATTGACGATACTTCCAGGCATCGATCAAGGAGGAACTTAAAAAAATCAAAACAGAGCACATTTTGAAGGTCAAGCTGGAACAGAGTTGCCAACTCAAACTGACCTCACTGAAGGAGAAAATGCTCACTCCGAAGATGCCCAACCGTGTACGACCGAAGAAAATCATGGAATCTAAGATAGAGGAGTCTTCACTGGAGAATGAAGCTCCAGTCAAATTGACTTGTTTGGAGTTCCAGTGTCTGGAGCAGACGGTACTGAGTACCCTGAAGATTTCGTCCAAACTGTTGATGTCACCCAACTCCAAAAGCCGAAATTGTTAAGAAACCATCCTGAAGAAGCTGTGCTTGACAGTGTTACCAACTCAGTTCGCAGGATACAAGGAAGTGCGCTACTGACCTGTTTCATATCTCAGGAGTCAGAGCCGACGAAAATTGGAGATGCTCTGAAGTCAACTGACTAGATCAATGCAATACAAGAAGAGCTTACTGAATTCAAGAGAAATGAGGTCTGGACCTTAGTAGATAGGCCTATTCATCAATCAATTATCGGCACTAAATGGGTCTTCAAGAATAAGAGAGACGAAACTGGGAACATAGTTAGGAATAAAGCAAGACTGGTAGCAAAAGGATATGCTCAATGTGAAGGAATTGACTTCGACGAAACTTTTGCTCCAGTAGCCAGAATTGAAGCAATCCGTTTATTCCTTGCTTATGCTGTGTACGCTAACTTCACTGTCTTTCAGATGGATGTGAAGAGTGCCTTTCTGAATGGGGAGCTGAAAGAAGAGGTCTATGTGGAGCAGCCCCTTGGCTTTGAAGAAGGAAACCAAGTTTACAAATTGAGGAAGGCTCTTTATAGGTTGAAGCAAGCACCCTGAGCCTGGTATGAGGCTCTGTCTCAGTTTCTCCTCAAGAATTGTTTCCAAAAAGGCAAAATCGACACAACACTGTTTAGAATCAAGGATGGAGGAGACATCCTTCTGGTACAGATATATGTCGATGATATCATATTCAGATGCAGAAACTTGGATATGTGTGAGAAGTTTGCCAAACTGATGTAGAGCAACTTTCAGATGAGCATGATGGGCAAACTGACGTACTTCTTGGGTCTCCGAGTTATTCAGTCCAAAGGAGGAATCTTCATCAATCAGAAGAAATATACCAAGGACTTGATCAACAAGTTTTTTCCTGAAAAAACCAAGCCCTTGAGGATTCCAATGAGCCCAACTGCTCAGATCAATCTTGATGAAGAAGGCGAGGCAGTCAACCCAACAGCATACCGAGGTATTATTGGGTCACTCTTGTACCTAACTACAAGCAGACTAGATATCTCCTACCCAGTCGATGTTTGTGTGAGGTTTCAAGCCAATCCAAAGAAGTCGCACATGGAAGCTGCCAGAAGAATAGTCAAATACCACAAAGGAACTGAGTCCTTAGGTATTTGGTACCCAAAATCTGACGAACTGACTCTCAAGGCTTATTCAGATTCAGATTTTGGAGGATGCAGAATCGACAGGAAGAGCACAAGTGGAACATGTCAGTTCCTAGGTTATAAGCTTGTGAGTTGGTTCAACAAGAAACAACACTCAGTTTCCACATCTACAACTGAAGCTGAGTATGTTGCTGCTACAAGCTGTTGTGCTCAAGTGCTTTGGATCAAGCAACAATTGCTTGACTATGATGTCAAAACTGGGTGTGTGCCGATCTATTGTGATAACAGTAGTGCCATGTGTATCACAAAGAACCCAGTTCATCACTCCCGCACAAAGCACATCGACATGAGGCACCACTTCATCAGGGATCATGTTGAAAAGAAAGATATTTTAGTAGAGTATATCCGAACTGACGATCAACTAGCTGGCATCTTCACCAAACCCCTCCCAGAGACCATATTCAAGGAGCTTTGCTTAAAACTGGGTCTACTGGAAGTTGATGAGGTCCTCATTGGAGAAGAGTAGTGGTAAAACTGACTCCAAGCTCTTAGTTTTCAAACTCGATGTTCCACTCAGTATGCTAAAGGGACTCATCATAGCATCCGAAGAGCAGAAACTCACCTTCAGTCGAACTGACTAGTGAAGATGCACTCAGTTTCTGGTTCATTCTTAGAAGATCTCAAAAGATGGATGTGGAATTAAACTGAGTACCAACTCTCAATTTAGAAACTGACTCTCGAGTTAGTTCCTAGAATTTCAAAAGGCGGGAATTTGAATTCCAAAGGCGATTGCTCCGATTATATCGCAATTAATGTGTATCTTGCATTGATGAATCGGATTTAGACACGTGGAAAACGCTCCTTCCCACGTCGCTCCAGTCAAATCTGAATCGCGCATCGCGAGGCCATGAATCTAAATCATCACCGAAGATCCGAAAATTGAAAGATCATAAGGTACACCTACCCAATTTAAATGACCTTTCCCTCTGCTATAAATAAGTTTCATTCTTTTTGTTTTTCTTGTGTGTGAAATATCTTCCAAAAAGAAACCACAAGAAACAAAAATTTTCTCCAAAATCTCCATTGTCGAACCCTTCCTTCCAAGTTCTTACTTTGTCTTCACCAAAACTTTCCTCGGTTTTGGGAAAATGGTGTTAGAACCCAAACCTCCAGACATAAACTCACCACCCTTTTTGGGTGCGGTCAAAGAGGTGGAAAAGAAGTATGGGAGGTGCAGAAGACATCAGAAAATGCAGTGTGAGTGAGCCTAAAAGGCAGTAGAAGGAGCAGAAAAAATCAGAAGATCTCTTCTACCGTTGTCGTCTCTTTCTACAAAGACTACGCCTCACGACTATTGATTCAGTGGCACACCAGCAATGGGGTGTGACCACAGAGCACTTCGTCACTACGTCTCTTATCTCATTAAGAAGAGACTAGCAAACGAAGAAGAAGCTCGGAGGTGGGAAGCGGAATCTTTGATATTTCCTTCCCAGAAAGTGCTAAGCAGCGCTACCTCCTCACAAGCTGCTAAAAGTCGGCATGAGGGAATTCTTAGAAAGCTAACCTTCGAATTGAGTCAGTTTCACTCATTGCCTAGGCTACAACAGCAGCCAGTTTGAAGATAGTTTGAAGACCAGAAGCAGCCTAGTACAGTTCTTGTAATAGATCTGTAATAGGTTTCTTTTTGTTAGTTTATCCCTGTACTTGTAATGAAAATTATTAAAGGGTAAACTGACTTATTAATGACAATCTCTTTTTGTCCAACAATGGTCTTCGTTCTTCAAATGCTGAACTTACACAATCCAGTGTAATCAGCAGGCTTCTAATTTCCCTTCTTAAGATTTAATTGCTCTAAACTGACTTGAAAAAAAAATCTTTCGAGCAAATCTTATGTAAAAAGCTGACATTGAGGGGGAACTTTTCTAAGTTTATGCGATAAATTGTCAAAACTGTAAAAACTCTAAAGTTATCCACACATCACCAGCTTAGGTTCCAGATGGCTTTGACCACACCAAAAAGGGGGAAATTGTTAGGATTCTTGTTAGAGAAATCTCCCTTACTTTTGATGTTTTGGTGGGTCAAAGAATATAAGCCATCTTAGTCAGTTTTTCCAGTTTCTAGAGTTCTAAACTGTAATCCTTGTATAGGACCAATCGAGTTGTAATAGAACTTAGACTGAAGATCGAGCAATGGAGAATGCTCGAGAACTGACTATCATCACGCCTGGCCTTAACCGAAATTGAGTTGGAGCACTCAGTTTAAGGTCTAACTATACTGACAAGGAGAAGTCAGTATGAGGGCCTTCCCGAACTGACTAAGGAGAAGTCAGTTTAAGGGATTACCATACTATCTGGGAAAATCAGTATGAGGGCGTTTCCCATACTGACTATGGAAAGTCAGTATGAGGATTTACCATACTGACCGTGGGAAGTCAGTATGAGGGCTAAATTGTACTGACTCTTAGAAGTAGGATATTGTAATCCGAACCAATATAAAATCTTTGTGTGCTGCTTTACTGCTTTCCATTTGCTTGCTTTGTTTTCTGTTTCACAAACTGACTACTTGTGCCTTCAATACTTGGACAAGTATTGAAGAATATATACTGTGAAACTGACTTAAGACAGAACAGAGACTTAAGCTTAAAACTGGCTGCACACAAAACTGACTCTGCCCTGTTTAAACGAACCAGTGCCTCTGCTTACATCTACTTCCGCTGCATACACAAAACCTTCCACTGCACATATTGCACTCTGATTTCGGGACCAACAATTTGTATAGACTGACTCGGCTTTGTTGATCTTAGCATGTATTGAATAGGTTCCAAGCATTATAATAGTTAAGGCTTGATCAGCCGAAGACTTGATGATACGAAGAACCAGTTGAAGGAACGATAAAGTTCAACAAATATTCATAACTGACTCTTCAACCAGTAATGAGAATAAGAGAGATGCAGCTTCAAGTTAACAACTTCAACTGACTCAGCTAAGGTGTTAGGAAATTTGATAGAAATTTCACTGGAAGAACATTTATGCAATAGTGTTAGGAAATTTGATAGAAATATCCTTCTTTTATGTTATGTTTTGGTGGGTCAAAGAATGTAAAAGGCATCTTAATTAGTTTTCAGCTAAGGTGAGAAATGTAAAGTCATGTATATGTTCTTTATCGAGTTGTAAGCTGGAACTAATCTCGAAACAAACTATTCAAAGAGTCTAGTACTCTCGAAAGACTCAGCAGTCCAAAAGTATGCAGTACACCTTACAAGCCTGGAAGAAAAGAGTCTAACGAAGCGTGGATTTCACCAAGTACGAATCCAGCATAGCATGGTGCAATCTTCAAATCATACTGAGCAGCATGGACCAAGTATACTTCAAGAGATGATGTCATCAGCATGGAGCTACAAGTATGACAGCATCGGCATAGACTTTCTAGTCTAGGTCCCAGCAATTGAAGACAAGAGGAATCACAAGAAGGAATATACTAAAGAAGAACAGGCTTTAAGGATTGGAGAAGCTTTAAAGTCTGCAAGCACGAAACTTTAAGTTTTGCTAACCAGGACGATCAGTTCGGGATTCCTCATACTGACAAAATATTGTCGTTCTGATAAAAGATGAATTATCGCTATCAAAGTCACAAAAAAGCAGAAAGGGTGCAGAACCTCTGCAGAAAGCTACACTTACCAGCCGAATGTTGCAACCAATAGAGACATACAATTGGACAACTTCCATTTTGTCTCTAACAGGTCTTAAATTTAAACCTTTAGCATCTCGGGTATAAATACCAGAGAAATCAACAAAGAAGAAGGTTACACAGACGAACTCAAAAAAAATGAACTTAAATAGTTACAATACAACTTCTTTACACTATTTGTGTACTCTTACCGAAAGATTTAAGATTCACAAGGTGAGCTTACTTTCGAGACTATTAAGCTTTCCGTGTGTCACCTAAGTGAACATGAGACTCAGAATCGCCATATTCTTGAGTTACCACTTGGTAGTTCTTCTCTCCAAGAAGATCTACAACAGCCAAGTACATCTTGTACTCTGACTCTTACAGGCAACCTGCCGCAAAAGAGATAGTTAACGGGGGAACTACAAACACCCCCATTCAGGCTACAAGAGGCTGAGTGGTGCGCCCACACTCTAAGAAGCTGCGAAGCGAGGAACCGAGCAAGGACCAGGCGAGTATGCTTGTGAATCGGTGGTGCACGTGTAACAGTTCTAAGCTTAGTGGATTACTAGACCAAGTGTCTAAAGAGTCGACGTAGGACGGTTTAGTCCGAACCACTAAAAATCTGTTTGTCATTTACTGTTTATTTACTTATCTGTCAGTATAGTTTAAATCTCATTTTGAAACCTAACACTCAAGTGTTGGAGTATACACTGAATACTGACTCTAAAATAAAGCCGTCATGAAGTACCTGAAAGATTTAACAAACCAAGCTGACACTACACCCTCGGCTTGGATAAGTGCAAGATTACCGAACTTATAAATAAAATTTTTCATTGTGCATATGTTCTATTCTCTGATAAATTAGGACCAACAAATAGTTCAACTGACAAGCTTAGTTGACCCGATCCACAACTCATGATTTGCATCATTTAAGATGTTGCATCAAAGTTCAGAAATGGCAAGAAGGTGGATTTTCGAACTAACGTTAATCTTTAGAAAAGATGGGAGAATTCGATTCAAATCATCTCTTGACCAATAGATCTATTTCAAAAGAAGACTATATATACTCTCTAATCAGAGAATCCAAATGGGGTGAAAACGTAGAGGAGAAGATATAGAGAAAAATCAAGTGGTATGATTGATCAATTGTCCCCTTCTAAAACTCCCTGAATAATCCATTATCGTATTTCATACATGATACTCTCGTTTGTCTGTCACACAAGATTCTAGGCTATTTGAGAGCCCGAGATACCAAATTTTAGTATTTCTTTGAAGTATTGAATCCGAGAAAGCTTATGCCCATTTCCAGAAGCCACCTATACAATCAACTGATTCCAAATTGTTGGGAAATTATTCCTGAATCTCCCTTAGGATCACATTGTAAAAGGTTTTGTTGGATCAAACCTTACTAGATTGGTCGATCAAGTGCTGAATTCTTAGTCTAGCATATCTTGTAATGTCCTGTATAGGTCAAGCATTGAGTTGTAATAGACTAGTTGGCTAGGAGCTCTCCCAGCAGACACAGAAGACTATATGCTAGAAGAGGTGTGATAGCAGAATGCTAAAGATTTAGCATTTGCCAACACCTAGCAGATTGCTAAAGAGAGCAATCAGAAACCTAAGGAAGAAAAGGCTTAACTTTGCTGAGGCTTCAGCAGTCAGATTCGTGACTAGCAGAATGATAAAGACTTAGCATTTGCTAACATCCAGCAAAGCGCTAAAGATACTCATCTAGCAGATTGTGTCAAAAGAGCTTAGCAGAGCAAGACAGACAACACCGATCGCTATACCAACGTTCTGACAATCGTACATGCAAGGACAAGACTTTCCAGAAGCAGATCAAAAAGCAGTGCACGAAGCCAGAAAATGAGTTGAAAAATGAACCACTCTCGGACAAAGAGACCGTTGTGTCTAACGAATATAAAGATTCAAAGTTTGAATCTTCGAGTATAAAAAGACAAGTCCAGAAGAGTGAGAAGTGTTGCTCATTCAATACTCTAACATACTTTCAAGAGATTCCTAAGACAAAAGCGAAAAGCACAAGAGCAGTCAGTTGAAAAGTAAATATTCGAAACATATTCAAAGCCTTTCAACTACCAGAGTGTCCCCATTGAATCACTGACACTCCATTGAAGAGATCCTTGATTCTACTCAAGATTCTTCAATCATTGGGATACCTTCCTTTACTGGAAGAATCCAACAGTCGAACACCTGAAAAGGTCTAGACTAAGACGGGCGTTTAGCCGCATCTGAAGAAAAGTTAGGAAGTAACTATAAAACTTCCAAAGTATGAAAGGCAAGTTTTACGAAGGTGTGCCCTTGACTCTGCCAGACCTACACCTGAGAAGTTCAGAATATCGAAGGATAGCTGTCAAGTAGCCAGGTTGAAAGCTCACTACCTACTTAACGTCAAAGGCGAATCATTGTACTCTGTATACTTACTTAGTAAATCTTAGCGTTTCGGCTAAGGAGTGGACGTAGATCTATTTGAATCGAACCACTATAAACATCGTGTTCATTTACTGCTTTATTACGCACGAGACTTAAAACCTAGCAATCATATTGCTAGTGTATAACTATAAAGGAACCTTAATATATTCCTGAGTTTAAATAATCTTCAAAGGAAAACATAAGTGTAAGTGACGATTAATCATTCCGCTGCATTTCGTGTTCTTGTTAAGCACGACGACTCTGATATATCAGGACCAACAAGTGGTATCAGAGCAGGAGGTTGAAAAACCGACTGCTTCTGAGTCGCTTAAGAACAGATCTATCTTTTCCTTGCACTATTACCTGTTTTCTGTGTTTTGTCTGTCTAGCTCAGGAAACTACTTAAGGTGTGAACAAAATGTTGAATCATTCACTTGGGAAGTACTCAAATGAGAACTTCAAGTCATGGAAGAAGCTTGCTCTCATACAGCTTCAAAGCATACATCCTGAAATGGCTGATGTACTTGAAAGTGGTCCAATTAAAATTATGAAACCTAACACTTTTTTAGGACCTGTTGCTGCTAGAGAAGAACCAAGACCTCAAATGGTTCCAAAGCCCTATGAAGAATATACAACAGAGGATAAAAAGAGAGCCCAGCTAGAACACGTGGCAAAGAAGCTAATCTGTGACTCTCTACCAAAGTTGATGGTCGATAAAGCGCTTGACTTTGATACTGCTAAAGAGATGTGGGAATATGTCTGCGAATCATCCCGAGAGACAGACCAGATGAAGCGCAACAAGCTACAGGTAGCTGTTGACAAATATGAATCATTCTCTATGATTGCAGGTGAATCCATACAAAACATGGAAGAACGATTCAACACCATCATAGGAGAACTTCGCAATCTGGGCAAAGAATATGGAAACGGGGAGATGAACAACAAGATTATCTCCAAACTACATCCAAGGGATGATTGGTTCGCAAAGATGATGAGCTTAAGTGAAAAGGACCTCAACAACATGTATACATCCGAGGTATTTGCTCAACTCAAATCTCACGAGTTTATTATCCAGCAGTCAAAAAAGAATGAAGCGGTCGTTGCACAAGCTTCATCAACACTCGCTGCTAACTCTGAGGATTTAGCGTACTTCACTAAGAAGGACTTCAGTAAGTATAAGATGAAGAAGCCCTTCTATAAGCAAGAAAGACCTGCTCCAGCGTCACCAGCAAAGGAGGTTGTCTCAACCTCAGGCTCTCAACCTGTTGATCTGAAGATCAATGAGCTGGAAGAGCAGATGAAGAAGCTTCAGAAGTTGATGATGGAAGCTAAAGCTGAGAAAGAGGCCAAAGAAATCCAGCAATCATCATCATCTACCCGCTCAGCAGAGCGAAAGCCTAGGACGTGTTTTGAATGTGGTTCGCCAGACCATTTAAAGCATGAATGTCCGAAAGTCAGCAGAGAAGAGAGAGAGCGTCTGAAGCAAAGATTTGAAAGACGTGATGTTAAAGCAGTCACCAGGGCTATGCTGACAAGGACGGAGGCTTCTGACATTCCGGAGAATGACGAGGAGTATTACTATTCCTCAGAAGAAGAAGATAACGAGGAAGCTCTGTTCGTACTAATGGCAAATATTGTCGAAGAACAGTTTGCTGATGTTGATACCGATGCTGAGCAGAATAGTGAATCAGCCCTAGCCGCTGAAGAAAATGAGGTACTAATTACCAACACTTCTAGCATTACAGTCATGGATGAATCGAAAGAATCTTTTTTAGATTCTAAGGAAGATTACTTGACAAAGCTGTCAATTGAATTCTCTAAAATGTATGAGATCAAAAATGCTATTATTGGTGAAAACACCTCACTTCAATTAAATGTTCAAACTTTAACCGAGGAAGTCGAAAGACTAAGGTTAGAAAGTGAGGAACTTTTACAATTGAAAGCAGATTTCTTTCAACTATCAGAAAATTTTCAAAATTTAGAAAAAGAAAATATTGCTTTGAAAAGTACACCTAGAGAGGACTGCATTTGCATGTATGCATCCAGCCAGGCAGCCCTCAATGCCATTGTAAGCCGACAAAGACATCATACAGATAAGTCTGGGCTTGGATGTGAATTCTCCAAAAGGATTCCAAAATCTTATGCTAGTTCCTCTAAGCAGAATCCAATCTTGTTTGTATCTGCTGGAATTATCAATGCTGAAAAGGGAAAAGGAATAGTCGTTGCTGAACCATCCAATGCTAAGCCAATTGCTAAGCAAAAGAATGGACATCCACAGAATGCGTCTGTAGGATCTCAGTAGAGGTCTTCCGCAGAAACTGCTAAGTATTCGTCTGCTAGACCTCAGCAGAGGCCTAAGTCAGAGTCTGCTAAACATACAACTACTGGACCTCAGCAGAGGAACCTAAAGTTGAATGTTGTGCATGAATCGGCTAAGCCTCAGCAGAGGAACAACATAACGAATACTAAGTACGTATCTGGTGGACCTCAGCAAAATCCGAGAGCGTATGCTAAATCATATTCAGCAGGACCAAGGTGATAGGTTTTGTATACTGAAAGCATTTATTATAATGAGTATACAACGGTTTATTTCTCCTATCTGTTAACAATCTTACATGTATGAACAATGGTATCCTCTTGTCTCACCAATAGGGACGATCATACGGCGTGTTGTAGATCGCAGAAGACAGTATGATCACTTGACCTAGTGAGACATAAATCCGATCACAATCGAGACAGCATATGAGGATACGTCTGTCCGGATGGCTGCGGCATTGTCGGAATAAGTAGTCTGTCTTGGTTACTTGACATGCTGGTACGCAGAGGTGGCGTATTGATGGATCGCAGTGAGATGTATTCATCTGTCTGATATCAGCGAATACAAGATCTCGTTATATTGATTGAGTCCAAACCCTAACGAAGGTTCAGGGGTTTGCACGGGTTGACTGTTGCTTTGACTTGCCATGGTGGAGAGCCTAAGTAACGTGCTCGTATATCCGCATCTTGGGTAACAGCAGTTCGTGTAGTACCGCCTGAGACTGAACTTAGGTAACCATATCCGAGTAATAGGATGGGGACATTCCCTGAGGAGCTCAATAACATTCATCGTGCCAAAGTCGCAGGCTGATTAAGTTCAGGCACGAGTGATAAGGTTTGAGTGGTACTACTCAGGAATAATAAGATATTAATTAATTGTAGTTAGAGCTTGTCAGAGGCTCCGATTAATTAATGGATGTCCGGTAACCTTAAATATGGGGATTCTCAATTAATGCAGCTCGTTCTCATAACGTGGTAATAAAGGGGTAGGTCAGTATTAATTCTGTGGTGAAAAAGAATTAATAGTAATTAATTAATTGTGTCCTGGGTTGTGGACATGGGTAATTAATTTATAGGCCCACTTTATTATTTGCATTAGGTCCCAGGTCTGGCCCAATTAAATATGATGAATTGAGCCCAAAATGGCCCATTAAAGTTTTCAACCCTAGGTCTATAAATAGACAGCTCTCTCTCATAAGTTGTAACACAGTTGAAACACACTAAACCTAGAGAGAGAGGGAGGCGCCGATTTTGGAAGAAGAGGGAGGAGAATTTCGATTCTGGTTCTGCTCATAATACAGATCTACGGAGTCCTCACCAGTAGTAGATCTGAACAGCATTGGGACACAGCCCTGAAGATCTAATCTGGAGAACAGATTTCTCTTTTCTTCTCCTTTTGTTTTTCAATTTTTTCTAAGAAATTAGATTACTAATTTCTGCTTCCGCAGATTAAATCGAATCGCGTGGTTGAATTGAGATTTGGAATTCAAACGCGAAAGATCGGTTCAGACTCGACGGAGTTACGGTAAACCCTAAATCCACAAATCTTTGTATTAAATTCATAGGAGCATGCTAGGGTTTTGTGAATTTTAATTATGTGCAATAACCATAAATCGATCCGGTTCAAATTGGTTTTGGTGATTCGGTTCACGGAAAAACCCTACACAAGGAATGCTGAGCGTTCTGTTCCCAATGCAAGGACAGCAAATCCTGCTTTTCACCAAAGAAAGCGAGATCATTACAATACTTTAATGCCAATATATTAGCAGAACACGCTACATAGGAGGAACACCTATGTAAGGCCTGAGCCCAATTCATTCATATTCCAAAGGGCAAGGAAGGCTAAGCACACCACTACACCTAGATATAAATATGTTAAACATGTTAAGCCAAAGGTTGAAGAAATGGTAAAAAGTGAAATCAAGAAGAAAGTCTTGAGGATCACTAAGATGTGGGTTCCGAAAGGAACTTTGATCCATGCTAATCCTGCAGGACCCGACGCTAAACGGGTACCTAAATCAACATGATTGACTTGCAGGGACAGGATCCAAGGGCTACGACAATGAGCATATCAAACGAGTGGGTCCTGGACAGCGGTTGCTCCGCACACATGACGGGGAACGAAGACTTATTCTCAGACATATGAAGACTATACAATGGTCCCAAAGTCAAGTTCGGAGACAACAGCAAAGGGGAAGTTGTTGGGAGAGGGTGCATTGAACGCAATGGATTGAGGATCGTCAATGTAGCACTTGTCTCCAACCTGAAACACAATTTACTCAGCATAAGTCAACTATGCGAGAACGGGTACACTGTATCCTTTGTCAATATTGGTTGCTCTATTGCTGACGCCATTACAGGTGAAGTGAAGCTCAGAGGCATCCGCAAGGGTGGCCTATATATTGTTGACTGGCAGAGTGGCCAACAACATTCTTGCTTCCTAGCCCTGAATAAAGAAGAGACAACATGGTTGTGTCACAAGAGGTTTAATCACTTAAACTTTAAAACTATTAATTACCTTGCCAAGAATAAGCTTGTTGTAGGTCTGCCCACTGAAACACTTCGCAAAGAAGGAGTGTGCAAAGCTTGTCAACAAGGAAAGCAGACCAGATCTTTATTCAAGACAAATCCTGAGAAGGGCACGTCACAAAGGATCCTAGAACTACTACATATGGATCTTTTCGGTCCTGTCAACCCACCCACTGTAAGTAAACGATTATATACTCTCGTGGTGGTCGATGACTTTTCCAGGTACACATGGGTACGCCTATTAAAGACCAAAGATGAGGTTAAACTTATTCTATCGGAGCTAATCCTCAAGGAGCAAAACAGCAAGGAAGTTGCTGTGAAGAGGATTCGTTCCGATAATGGAACAGAGTTCTGTAATGGAGTACTTATGGGTTTCTGTGCTGAAGCTGGCATTGCACATGAGAAATCCACTGCTAGGACTCCTCAGCAGAATGGGCTAGCTGAAAGAAGGAATCGGACGTTGAAGGAGTCCGTTCGTTCAATGCTAGCAGACTCCAAGCTACCTGCTAAGTACTGGGGTGAAGCAGTGATGACGGCTTGCTATACACAGAATAGGAGTGTTGTCACTAGAAAATTTAACAAGACTCCCTATGAAGTGTACAACGATCGTAAGCCTTCTATAACTCATCTTCGTGCATTTGGTTCTACATGTTATGTTCACAATAACGGAAAGTCAAAACTTAATACTTTCTCACCTAAGTCAGATGAGGGTGTACTTCTTGGATATGGTCACCCCACTCACAAAGGTTATCGAGTATTAAATAAGACTACTGGTATTGTGGAAATAACATGCAATGTTATTTTTGATGAGTCTACTTTAGTGCGCAGAGCTGTTAAAGAAACGGTGGATAGCAATCATGAGACTAATGATGTTAATGATCAAACGTTCTTAAATTCTTTCGAAAATATGCGTATTGATCCGACTAAGTCTATGAATGACTGCAATCCAAACCAGACGCACCCAGCAGGAGACCAGACTGCTAACCAGGCCAGTGATGCTAATGATCATGTTGAGGCCACACCTACTCATCTCAATGATGGACCAGATATCTTGGAAATGCTTGATGACGAAGAAGAGGAGACATCAAAGTCTACTCCAAATGGGGAAGGCATAGCTGCGAATGAAGGTCTTGGCAGAGGTGCTGCTGAGATTCCAGTTGCTGCAAGACCTGCTGAAGAGGATCCCGTTCCTGAGAATCCTGTAGCAGAAATTCCAGTTGCTGATGAATGCGTTGCTAACAATCCAGATGCTGAGCACCAGGAGGTTGCTGCGGAGAATATTGTACCAGACGATGATCGCGCAGGGGAAGGAAATGTTGCCAGACCAGTCAGACCAACATGGTTGCGCGCTCATCCTCTTGAAGATGTTCTAGGAAATGTCAATGATCCTATTTTGACGAGACAAGGGAATGCTATGCTAGCATGCTATATTTCTCATGAAGAGCCCAAGAAAGTTGAAGAAGCCCTGCTAGATCCAGATTGGGTGAATGCTATGCAAGAGGAGCTTGTTGAATTCACACGAAACAATGTGTGGGAGCTAGTAGACAGGCCAGAACATCAAAGTGTTATAGGCACGAAATGGGTGTTCAAAAAACAAAAAGGACGAGACAGGCCTAGTAGTCAGAAACAAGGCACGAATTGTGGCCAAAGGATATAGACAATGTGAAGGCATAGATTATGATGAGACATTTGCTCCAGTATCAAGGCTTGAGGCAATCAGACTATTTCTGTCGTATGCTGCATATCACGAATTTGATGTGATGCAAATGGATGTAAAAAGTGCCTTCTTAAATGGTGAGCTCAAGGAGGAAGTCTATCTTGAACAACCACCAGGCTTCGAGCAAGGAAACCAGGTCTATAGGCTCAGGAAAGCTCTGTACGGTTTGAAGCAAGCACCGAGAGCATGGTATGGGACTCTATCTAAGTTCTTACTTGCAAATGGATTTAAGAAAGGGAGGATTGATCAGACTCTTTTTCGCATCGAAGACGGAGCAAGTATTCTGCTGGTGCAAATATATGTCGATGATATTATTTTCGGATCGAAAAACCAAGAGTTATGTGATAAATTCTCCAAGCTCATGACCAGCAATTTTCAAATAAGTATGATCCAGATGTCATACTTTCTCGGATTACAAGTCCAGCAGTCCAGTGAAGGAATCTTTATTCATCAAAAGAAGTATACTCGCGACTTGATTGCAAAATATTGTCCAGAGAAGACTAAGAGTTTAAGAATTCCAATCAGCACCACATGCATTGCCGCTCTTGAGAGGGAAGGAGACCAGGTGAATCCCACTCTCTACAGGGGTATAATTGGTTCGTTGCTATACCTCACGGCAAGCAGACCAGATATATCATATGCCGTTGGATTATGTGCGAGATATCAAGCCAATCCCAACAAGACTCATCTTGATACTACGAAAAGGATTGTGAGGTACTTGAAGTGCACAGAAGGATTAGGAATTTGGTATCCAAGATCCGATGGTCTAGCACTTAGTGGATATTCGGATTCAGACTTCGGAGGATGCAAGATCGATAGAAAGAGCACTAGTGGCACATGTCAATTTCTTGGACACAAGCTGATAAGCTGGTTCAGCAAGAAGCAACATTCGGTAGCAACGTCAACCACCGAAGCAGAGTATGTTGCTGCTGGTAGTTGTTGCTCACAAATCCTATGGATAAGGCAACAATTGCAGGACTATGGGATTTCTCCAGAATGTGTGCCAATCTATTGTGACAACAACAGTGCGATGTGCATCACGAAGAACCCAATTCATCACTCAAGGACTAAGCACATTGACATTCGTCACCACTTCATCAGAGATCATCAGGAGAAGAAGGACATTGACGTTCGTTATATATGCACTAAAGATTAGATAGCAGATATATTTTCACTAAACCTCTAGCAGAATCCAGATTCAAGGAGTTATGCATTAAATTGGGTGTCATGGAGTTAGACAATGCTATGGATGAATGAAATGTTACTTTCATTCTTTCTGAAGTTATTGGATTTTTCCTAGCATATGTTTATTATGTGCTGAAGTCGTCTGCTGAGGAAAGATTGCTATAATAGAGAACTGCTAGTGAAGAGACTGCTAAGCAGACAATTATTGATTATACAGCAGATGTCAAGTAGTAAGAATTTACAGATGGACATAAATATGGAATAAAGTTCAGATGCTCGACTATTGAGAAGAGAAAATTCATTTCATTACTTGAAGATCCATTTACAAAAAGGATGGGGAAAGCAAAAACAACAACAGCATAATTATTTTTAGGAGGAACGAGGCCTGTACAGGAAGAAGTCAGCTTCCAGAAGGTTAGACCGGCCTTCTGCTATCCGAGGAAAGCTCTGCTCCAGCAGCCAGCTGAGTTGCATTCCATTCAGCAGAGGCACCGAAGGATAAAGCTGAACGCAGTCTCGAACGCCTTCGAAGAAATAGCCCGCCCAGTCAACTTCAGCCTCATCATCAATGGCCATCATGGCCTGCCATACTTCCCTCGAGAAGGAGAGGTCGTCAAGACATTCTCCCAACAACATATTATGGACGATGCGGAACATCACCTGATATGGAGCTTGCAGGCCAGATGCTGAAGCGTAAGGGGTAAACTCGAACCCAGCAGAGCGTTACCATTTCTGCCACGACTTCCATTCTGGGGCCACCTCCGCTGTTCGGTAATCCAACACCGAGATCGGACCCCTGGGAAGGCTGAAACGACGAGCGAAGAAGTCAGGCGACCAATAGACAAGCTTGCCGCGGAAGGACCCATAAATGACACCTTCCTCGATAATGCAGTCCTTGATGAACTCTCGGAGAAGATCTCCATGATAAAGCCGTGGGGTGGCGGTGACAAATTTTGTCAACCCGCAGTTATTCATCTTCGCCATGACCTGTTCAGCCTCAGCGTAATCCTCATTATAATACGCATATAAACCAGACTTATGGAGAATCTGGTTGCGGCGCACCTCTAAGGACTGTCCTGGAGAATCCATATTTTTTTCGGGAAGGACTTAAAAAGGAAATTATGAAGGGATATGCAGATCAGAGCACTTGTGATGTTAAGGTTCATCGCAAGAAGGCTATTTATAGAGAAAATAATCATTACCTAGCACTTATGACCGGTTGGAACTCTAGTGAAAGGTCATGATGATTCATCTCTCAAAATTTGAAGCGACGCAAGTAGATGGATCGTCATGGAGGTCAAATCAGCTCAGCCGAGAAGCTTAATGGCCATTTGCTGACGAATATCTGCTATATCAAAGCTCAAAGTCGGGAGATTTAATTCAAGATTGACAAGACCCGATAAGGTGCATTTATTGCACACAGACGGCTACAACGAGTGAAAAGGTGCCACATCAGATGCGTTCAAACTTTTCTCGGAGCTTGGGAGGATATACGATAGGACATGCTAATCATAAGACGTTGATCTATTCTTTTAACAGAAGGCCCCCAACCGTTGGATCTCATATCCAAAGTATAGCAAATTTTGCTAGAGATTGGGATATGGATTATGCTACGTATTCAGCATAATTGATGTTTATGCAAAATGATCAAGCTGCTAGGATTCTAGTAGTGGTGCAGATCCTGCTAAATTTTTCTTTGACAAAGATCTACTCAGCAAGTCAAAAACAGTCAATTAGGATTTCAATCCAACTTAACATTATTCGAAGTCATTATCGATACTTTCCATAAGTATATGGATGAAATAGTGTCAGTTTGTCAAAGATTGGAGAATATGACATAATCAGATTACGGGTCATTTGAAGAGAAAATACTTATCTTTTCATATATTCATTTACAGATAAAAAAAATAACAATTACATTGAAGAGGAGAATTACAATGGATCAATAAGGAGGCAGAGGCCTGAAGGGATAGTAATCCCTTCCCATGAGGTTGGAATCACCTCCCCAGAAAAGAACGCACGAAAGCGAACAAGAAGAAAGCTAGTCCTAATTTCAGAGGAAGAGGAATCAACAAAAGCCACAGTAGAGAAGAAGACTGCTAGAGTCGTAGCAGAGAAGAAGATTGTTGTCACTGCTGAAGAGGATCTGGACAACACTCCTCTGTCCTCCAGATGTCTAGATGAGCGTCTAAAAAGCGTAAGGAAAACCAAGAGAAAGCGTGATGCTAAGAAAAAGGAGATCGAAATAAGAGAATACAGAAAGTTTGTAAATGATTTGACATTTGAAGCAAGAGATCAAAGATTTGAACAAGTCAAACAAGCTGCTGAGGAACGTGCAGCTCCAAAGAAAGCTGCTCAGATGCTAGCAGAGGCATTTACAGAAGGAAATGCCGCAAAGAAAGGGAAAGGTATCAAGGATGGACGGATCACCATTTCCATTCCCCCAGTTGATGCTGAAGGAGCAATCATACCAGAACAAGAGGCCATGTCAGATAAGGAGTTTGAGGAAGTACTTCAAGCTGGCGGATTCAGTGAGCCTTCTCCGCTCCTAGGCAAAAATGTTCAAATCTGTGACCCTATTGACGAGCTATACTGTAGTTCAACTGAGGAGATGCCACTTAGAAGATCACCCAGAAGACTACCAGGAAATCCAGAAGCCGGCCCTTCTAGAGCAAAGAAGCAAGTTGATGATAAAGCAGGAAGTGCTGAGGACTCATACGCTGAGCAAATCACTCACATGGATGGGCACTTAGACGCTGAGCAAGTAATTAGCTCTCCGAAGACTGCTGAGGTACGATCATCTGCTAGGATAGAGGAAGCAAATCCTGAGGAAGGCCCTGTCACTAACAATCCTTTCGAAGAAGATGAAGGCTCCCTCCCCACATGCTTCTCTGAAACCGATTCAGATGGAGAATCCAAAGATGTATATGACGCAAAAACATTGAGGAAGATCTCCACAGAATGCAGTGATAAACTTCGATTGCCATTCAATGGACTTCCCGGTCCCAGATTTAAGTTGAGCAGATTCTCCCAATGGTGTGCTGAGATCTCACATGAGGAACAGGTAAGCTCCGATTTTGAATTCTTTGGACAAAAAATTGAAGAATTCGTGAATATGATGATTGAGAAAGATATAAAAGAAGTTTTTGCTAGAGAAATGGAGGAAGGAACTGAAGATGGAGAGAGATTGGGACGTGAGTTAAGGAGATGGAAGAAATATGACTATATTTCATGAGAACTCTGCGTGGAGGAAAGAGAGATAATGATGGCATGGAAGGGTCTGAACTTCTGGCGACGTGAAGAGCTATGGGCAAACGAATGGATGGATCAATCCCCTTGTACCAAGCAATATCATGATAAGGCTGTCATTGCGAGACTTCAGATCATCAAGGCTCACCGAAGAACATCCTCTCCTCATTCCTTGCCAAAATCAACATTCGCTCCTGATGGGTTATCTGATGCCCACATTCAATTATCAAAGCGTCAAGCCAGAGCATCTGCTGCATATAAGAGGCGTCAAGATGAATATGCAATAATCAAAGAAGAAAGATTGCAGGCTCGGTTAGCTGCTATTCGTGAGGAAGAAGAGCGCAAAGCTCAAAAGCTTGAGATGGTCACGTACCGGAACAGAGAGGAGGAGTTGCGGGCCTATATGTTGGCACAATCACTAGCAGAAGCATGGAAGCTAGTGGAAGCTAAAGTTGCCGATGCTGAAGCAGAGTATCTGAAAGAAATCGAGGAAGCAGTATATCTGCTAGCTACTACCGATAGAGTTGATACTGCTGATACAGTAAGCACAGAAGTAGAAATGGAAGAAATCTCCACTTCCACTGCTAGGAGTCAAGCAATCATTATTCCTACTACTTCATCCTTCTTTGCTACTCCGGTTAGCTCTCTCAACTTCCCATCATATCTAAATTCAGTAGTTCAAATGGCTGTCCAAAATGCTGTGTCCATCATGTCTGAGAGAATGGTGATGGAAGCAACGGACATAAGGAGAGAAATTGCCAAGGTCAAGACTGATGTCGCTTCAGTCAAGACCGATATTACTTCTGTGAAGACCGATGTAAAAGAAGTACAAGAAGATGTAGCAGAACACAAGCAGCACATCGATCACAAGTTTAATGCCTTCTCCTCCACCTTTTTGGATGCAATCAAAGAGGGGGAAACAAGGAGGATTGATGAGGCTGCTGAGAGGAAGAAAGCAGAAGAAGCTCGCGCTGCTGCTAAAGAAGAAAAGAGAAAAGCTCTGGAAGAGCTAAGACAGAGAGAAATGGAGCTGAAAATCAAAATGCTTGAAGAAGAGAACGAGAGAATTGCTAAGGAACTTGAGATGGAGGTCGCTGAACGCAAAGCAAGCAAAGAATTTTTGGATAAATTCGTGCAGCTAGCATCGAACAAATTCGACGAATTTGACAAGCTAAAGAAGCCTGCTCCAGACTCTTGATGATGTCTCTCTGGTATTCTATCTCTTCTCATCTCCATTTCTCCTTAGTCTATCATTTTCATTGTACATGTAATGAACACAACATATGAATGAAAATTGATCAGACTTAGACAATCTCTCATTGTCAATATCTGACTTTCACTGCGTGTCCTGGTTGAGTTACACTATCAGTGTACTCAGCACATCTACATTTTTTTTTGACAATCATGTTATGGTTGGTAAAGTAAAATGCCTGCGGATTTATCTGGGTGCTAGAATTTCCAGCATATTACCTTTGCAGCATTTACTTATATGATTGAACGAGAAATATTTCCCAGCATTTATTGAGGGGGAATTACATTACAACCAATTCTGCTCGAACTAAGATGGATAAATTCTGTGTTAGATTGCTAGATTAGCATAGCTTTGTACTTAGAGAAGTTCTTGTAAACACAGACATTCTTCCTCTTAGATTCAGCAACGTGATAGTAAGCTTTGATCGCACCAAAAAGGGGGAAATTGTTGGGAAATTATTCCTGAATCTCCCTTAGGATCACATTGTAAAAGGTTTTGTTGGATCAAACCTTACTAGATTGGTCGATCAAGTGCTGAATTCTAGTATAGTCTAGCATATCTTGTAATGTCCTGTATAGGTCAAGCATTGAGTTGTAATAGACTAGTTGGCTAGGAGCTCTCCCTGCAGACACAGAAGACTATATGCTAGAAGAGGTGTGATAGCAGAATGCTAAAGATTTAGCATTTGCCAACACCTAGCAGATTACTAAAGAGAGCAATCAGAAACCTAAGGAAGAAAAGGCTTAACTTTGCTGAGGCTTCAGCAGTCAGATACGTGACTAGCAGAATGATAAAGACTTAGCATTTGCTAACATCCAGCAAAGCGCTAAAGATACTCATCTAGCAGATCGTGTCAAAAGAGCTTAACAGAGCAAGACAGACAACACCGATCGCTATACCAACGTTCTGACAAACGTACATGCAAGGACAAGACTTTCCAGAAGCATATCAAAAACTAGTGTACGAAGCTAGAAAGCGAGTTGAAAAATGAACCACTCTCGGACAAAGAGACCGTTGTGTCTAACGGATATAAAAATTCAAAGTTTGAATCTTCGAGTATAAAAAGACAACTCCAAAAGAGTGAGAAGTGCTGCTCATTCAATACTCTAACATACTTTCAAGAGATTCCTAAGACAAAAGCGAAAAGCACAAGAGCAGTCAGTTGAAAAGCAAATATTCGAAACATATTCAAAGCCTTTCAACTACCAGAGTGTCCCCATTGAATCACTGACACTCCATTGAAGAGATCCTTGATTCTACTCAAGATTCTTCAATCATTGGGATACCTTCCTTTACTGGAAGAATCCAACAGTCGAACACCTGAAAAGGTCTAGACTAAGACGGGCGTTTAGCCGCATCTGAAGAAAAGTTAGGAAGTAACTATAAAACTTCCAAAGTAGGAAAGGTAAGTTTTACGAAGGTGTGCCCTTGACTCTGCCAGACCTACACCTGAGAAGTTCAGAATATCGGAGGATAGCTGTCAAGTAGCCAGGTTGAAAGCTCACTGCCTACTTAACGTCAAAGGCGAATCTTTGTACTCTGTATACTTACTTAGTAAATTCTTAGTGTTTCGGCTAAGGAGTGGACGTAGATCTATTTGGATCGAACCACTATAAACATCGTGTTCATTTACTGCTTTATTACGCACGAGACTTAAAACCTAGCAATCACATTGCTAATGTATAACTATAAAGGAACCTTAATCTATTCCTGAGTTTAAATAATCTTCAAAGGAAAACATAAGTGTAAGTGACGATTAATCATTCCACTGCATTTCGTGTTCTTGTTAAGCGCGACGACTCTGATATATCAAGACCAACACAAATTTTATGAGGAACTCAAACTCACAATTGTCTACCTTCAAGTCTAGCGACGTGTTCGTAATAAATCTTGTCAGCCTGAAGTCAAATGGAGAGCCTAGTGACATTATGTTTGTGGTAAAGCTCGTTGCCTAAAACTGTCCTGAAGCCGGAGAAAATAGAAGCTTCTCGCAACTAGAAGAGTTCATTGTTACAATTTGTACTTGTAAAATTGTTCTAGTAGATTCCGATCAAACTGATTGAATGGTGAACATAGGATCTTTTGGCATCCGAATTACTGTATACCCTGTGTTATTTTCTTATCTCATATTATTTACCTGCTTGCTTATTTAAAACCCAACAACGGACTAAATTGTTGGAGTATTTTATTGAATCGACTAACTTAAGAATTAGAGAATCAATCAAATTTCTAAGAATCAATTATTTTACAAACTGTCAGTTGAGGCCAACCATAGAAAACTTCTGCTACACATTAATTTAGATATATTTGAGACCAACACTTACCTATATTATAATAATATGCGTAGTTCATAATATATTGAATAATATCATATAATAGTTTGTAATACTTTATCTTGTTTTTTAATATATTTAAAAAAATAGAATAATATATAATATATTTATAACTTCACGAAAAAGAACTCAGGAAACATGGAAAAAATATAATTAAAGAAAAAGGATATCATAAAATAAAATGAACATTATTTTGTCCTACTAAACGAATCCATCCATGATCCAAGTAAAGTGGAGTTGAAATTCCTCAAAAAAGAAAAGAAATATTCTATATTTGTCATTGTCTTTTTGAGAAAATTTAAAACTAAAAGTAATTTATTAACAAGAAATATAAGAAAGGAACAGAGGGAATCTTTCTTTCTACTCCACCAGTTCAATGACTCACTATCTTTTTTCTTCTTTTTTTTTATGTGGAAAATTCCTTTTGTAGGTGGCCCAACTCTATATAATCATTTACTTCATCATATAAAATAGAAACAAGTACAAAGCGTTGCCGGCAATTCAATTTTATTTATTTAAAAGGTATTGTATCAATCAGACCAAATATAATTCGAGAATTACACTAATCAACTGATTAAATGACTTTTAAATTATTTAAATTAAATTATTTTAAAAACGGTTTGATTCAACTAACTTGAAGAGTTTAAAACATATTTTACATGATATTGATTATAAATGAGAGAAGAATGAACAAGAAGTGAAATGATGTGCAGGTGACGTGAGATAAGAGGAGATTTGTTGTTGATAGAATGAAGATAAGACTCTATTCAAGATGGAGATTAAAGGATGAGTGAATGCAGTTAAAAAGGAGTGAAGATTCGAAGATATCTATTCCTCCAAATTTTTTGAAAAATGTGAAAGTTTCAATAAAATATATATATATATATATATATTAAATAAATTTATGAATATTTTGTAATTATTTGTTCATTTGTTGTGAGATTATCATATTTTTCTACAAAGTTTTTATTTATTGCGTCCATTCATTCATGTTCCAAATTTTCAAAAATAATTATGATTTTTTTGGGGCAAATTCAAATTCTAAGTATTAACAAGTTTATGATTTATACAATTTCACTAAAATTATGTATTTTAGATAATATGGAAGTTTGGTGATTCTCTACATATGAGATAACATGTATGAATTAAATATATATATATAAACTAAAATATTATAAATTATGATAATTAATATGTGTAAGAAGATGTCAAAATCATGTTATTAATAAATAAAGAATTAAATATATCAATATATGATATTAATACAATTTAGAATATATTATTTTTCAATTAAGAAAAATATTTTTTGCTTATTCATCTGATGAATATAATTTATATTGTATAACTATAAATATCCTTATTTAGTATTTTTTATAAAAAAATTAAATATTAAAATATCTTGTAAAATAAATATAATACTAACTTTATTTGGATAAAATATAAATTTAAAAATAATTATATTATTTTATATTAAAACTTAAATATAAGTATAAAAATATTCTAGTAAATATCCTTCATAATAACCCTAGAAAATACAAATAGAAATTCTCTACTATTGAAAATCAAAATCTTCATCTAGTTGTAGTTGTGTAACTTCTCAACAGTCTTCAATAACACTTTTTCATTTACCAGTCCAGGGATGTAGGCAATTATTACCGAACCACGTAGTTCGAAGTGTTCATCTTATTGGTCTTCTGCTTCGTTGTGTTATGTTTGATTGTGAAGAATGAATAATCTCTATAGTCTTTATATCTTTGTCTTTGACTTGAGATTGATCAGCTAAATCTCCTTCTCAATTAACATATCTTAGATGTAATCAATTTAAGATAGTTTCTGGTTGGTGATCTTCAACCGAAGAGTTAATTCATATTCTATTACAACTTAATAAATCTTACAAATTAAAATCATTCTAATTGTTAGTGTTATCCAGTCAATCCTATACAATATAAGTAACGACTAAATTTGATTTGACATATCAAAACTTACTAAAAATGACTTTACAGGCTTTGAAAGAATTCAAATTTCAAACTTTTATATATTTTTTTTAGAATGAAGCATAATTCATTAAGAAAAATCTTGATAAACAAGATCACACATCCAGTTTGGGAAATTTGATTCCCATATGATCTCTTTGTCACAATTAGCACCAAATGATGCAATAAAATGAGCTATTGAATTCGCTTCTCTTCCCATGTGTGCGATTTTCTTGATAGAGTTTCCTTTCACTTCTTCGACGATATCCGCCAAATAAGGAGGGAGCCAAGGAGACGTTCCATCTGCTCTCATAAGTTTTATGACTATGTTTATGAGCAACCGGCCCCAACCACTCAATCATCCAACCTTTATAATATTTTATTGATTTATCTCACTTCCACATCACTCCAACCCAACCACAATATTTTGTCAACTTTATCAATAACCACTCAACCACCCAACCATACTTTGTATATATATCGGGATGCGATCCAATGAGAACACCTCTTACCATAAGAAATAAGAACTAATCCTTGCCATTGATTTTGGTGAATGTACGCTCAGGATTTTACTAGAATTTTCGGTCATTTTATCTCAAAATACCTGCATTATAGGGTATTTTTGTCATTATGTACTTATTTAAAATTATGTTTGCATATTCAACCTCGACATGCATTATATATCTAACAAACATGCATTATATGCCTAGGAAACATGCATTATATACATAAGATTCATTATATACCTAACAAACATCTTCCTATATTATAATATGATATTACTCTTATTTTATAACAATATTACTATCATTATACGGTATTACTTCCTCCATTATATATTATATTACTTTTATTTTAGAGAAAAATTATATTACTTTCATTATAATGCATATGTTATTACTATGTAATACATAACAAGTGCAAATACAATGATGAATGATGATTTAGCTGAAATAAACATGTTGCATTTTATCTATCAAATTCTGCATTATATACTATAACTTCATTCATTATATTGTGCATCTGCATTCATTATATAAGAATTCGTGTACTGTTACGAGAATTATGCATATTATATATGATATTACTTTTATTTTAGAGAAAAAATATACTCCCTCTGTCCCAATTTATTAGTCCCACTTACCTTTTTTGTCTGTCCCACTTATTAGTCCCCTTTTCTAAAATGGCAAACTTTTTCACACTCACCAATAAAATATTAATTTCACTACACTCACAAACATTGATTATTGTGCCATTTTGGTTTGGGACTAATAATTAGGGACGGAGGGAGTATTACTTTCATTATAATGCATATGTTATTACTATATAATACATGACAAGTGCAAATATAATTATGAATGATGATTTCGCTAAAAAAATATATTGCATTGTATCTTCATATTCTACATTATATACTATAACTCCATGCATTATATACCTAGCAAACATTCATTATATACCTAACAAACATGCATTATATAATATAATAATATACATTTATATAATATAACAAAAAAACTACATAATTAAAAACAAGTAATGTATGATCAACTTTTATAACAACTATAATATCTACAGTATGCAAAGATAATACATTTTTATTTTTTTGTTGATCTCGCATGAAAAAACATATTGCATTTTATCTATCACATTTTGCATTACATAATATAACTTCATGCATTATATTGTGCAACTTCATTCATTATATAATAATTCATATACTGTTACGAGAATTTTACATATAATTACTAATTTTTATTTTTTACGGTGGTTTTTAAATCGAAACATATGCAATAGGGATTTCGTTTAAAAAATAATTAAATTACCTGTAAATTGATATATAACAAATTAAAAAACAATCTAAACGAAGGAATTATGATCATTTTAAGATTTATGATTGTTGGTCCCGGTTTATCAGAGTGTGTAACGTTACGCAGCGGAAATATTGAACTTATAAGTCTAACTTGCACTCTGTCCTGCTGGTTGGTCAGCTGACTGGCTGGCTGGCTGGTCAGCTGATAGCTCAACACTTAGAATATATTAAGCCTAGTTTGCACAGTTATCAGTTTTCAGATATACACCAGCACTTGAGTGCTGGGTTTCAAATACAAATTTAAATACTGAAAGCAGATAAAGGCAAAGGATTTTTATAGTGGTTCGATCAACTGATCTACGTCCACTCTCCAGTCGACTCACTGGAAATTCACTATAAGAGTAATCCGGTACAAAGTTCCTACGATCTATCTCCAGCTGGTAGATGCCCCGTCTACCAGTCCACTGGATCAACCGCTCCCGGTCCTTGTCCTTCTTCAACTCTCGTCAGATGGATGGAGTGCGAGCACGTCACTTCAACCTCCTCCTCTGACTGGTTGGGTGTTGAGTTCTCCCAAGAACGTAAATCCTCTACGGCAAACTGCCCGTAATAACTCAAGAGCTGGCTGGCTCTGGAGCTGCTATGTTCTTCCTCAGAAAGAGAAAGAACACTAGGTGAGGTCTAAACTTACAAGCAGGAAGCTTGAAGTCTCGTGTTTGAAAGATATCAACACACGGAAAAGCTTTAAAGAAAGCCTCGAAAGATGCTTGCTTGCTAGCAATGAATGTTCGTTCTTTCGGTAGTTGGAGAGTATTGAATGTTCAGGATGCCAGCGTGTAAGCGTCGAAACTGGGAAGCCCCTTAAATGTTGGTAGCTCCGACCTATTTATAGACGCAGGATCCCATTCAAATTTCTAGCCGTTTGGACACATCCGGAATGGGTCTCTGTCCTCGGATGTACTTCAGACGGCGACAGGTAGGAATTTCAGGAAAACGCCATACCTGTGTCTGCTTTTTCTGACACAGACCTCTATGTGTCAGAACGGCATTATTTCGTCAGTACGAGGAATCGCAACTGGTGTCTTGAACTGATAGACTTTAAGGATATCCTTCCTTAAAGTCTTACTTTGTCAGTATATTCCTCAGACGAATCTTCTTTTTGTCTCTAAGACTCTGGGAGAGCGAATCTTGAATTCTGCTGGTAACATCTGACTGGTAGATCGTACTGGTGATCTTGTGCTGGCAGTCTCTGCTGGTGACTCACGCTGGCACAATCTTAGTCTACCAATTTGTCTGATGTTAACCCTTTCTTGGAATCTCCCATGACTGGTGGCTTCACCGCTGGTGAATAGTGTCAGCCAGAACACGTATTCTGCTGGTAGGATTTGTCAGCCTCCTGCTGGTGAAATCCTTCCAACTGGTGAACAGTAGCCAGTCATTAGCTCTTGACTCCACGCTGATGAACAGTGTCAGCATGGGTCTGTCAGTCGTCTGCTGGTGAAATCCTTCACCAGGTAAGAGATTCTCATGCTGATGAACAGTGTCAGCATGAGTCTTGATCAGCTACGACTTTACAACTCAAAAGACCTAAACAGGACTTTACATTTGAGACTAGAGCTATTCTAGAGACAAACTGACGCTGGTTGGACTTAGGATTTGATCCACCAAAACACTTAAACACCAAATCAAAGATCTAAGTTATCAACTGGGGAAGGGAAACTTAGATAATTTTCCCAACAATTTCCCCCTTTTTGGTGCGATCAAAGCCTAACCAGCGAGCACTCAGCTGATGAGGAAAGTTACAGAATATTTCAGGGTTTTTACAAATAAACCTATCAGATCTAAACCCATGAAAATACTTCCTCACATCAGCTCTAACCTAAGGATCTTCCCCCTCAAACTGGGAGAGATATTGCTCGATTAAATTATGAAGTAAGAATCTGAGCCAGGTTAGAATTAAAAGATATCAAATGGAGTGCTGGTGCTGATTACACAAAATGTGTAAGTTCAGCTGGTAAGTAAAAATCAGTAGACATTAGTTGGACAATGAGAAATTGTCGTCAACCCGTCAGTAATCAATCCATTAATGATGTGAAATTACAAATACAGGAAGGACAACTGACTAGTTTAGACTGATACAAAATTACTTACACAAAAAAAAAATTGAAGAGCACAGGACCTATGGCTGAGAAGAAGATCCAGGAGATTGATTTCGATTAGCTAGGTTCCTCAAGATCTCAGTAAGAGCCGCCATGTCTTGTCTGCTCTTCTCCCTTTCCTCAGCAGCTATCCTCCTCTCCTCTTCAGCAAGACGGAACCTCTCAGCCTCGGCACGTGCTCGCGCATCTTCCCCCTCTTGGATCCGCACCAAAAAGGAGTTCACCCCAGAGGTGAAGGTCTCCATTTGTTGCGCCATCTCTGCTCGGTAGGAGGAAAAGCGCTGGTCCATCCTGGCATCAATGAGAGCAACCAGTTGCGCAGGCGGATGGACCTCGGAGAGAGGCTGTGCTGAAACTGCAAGGGAAGAGGAAGGCACATCAGTTGCGGAAGGAGCCGCTGCTGGTTCAGATGCAGCTGATATCTCCATCGGGGCTGGCTCCTCCGCTGGCACTGCAGCAGCTGCTGGTGCCTCTACTTGTACTTCCTCAGCCGGCTCTGCTACTGGCACCGCAGCTAGAGCTGGCTGGACTTCTTCAAAAACGAGTGGGGCTGTGAATTCCACCACTTGCCAGTCCATAGAATCAGGGACGAGATCGCCCGAGACAATAGGAATAGGAGGGACGGCAAGGGTCAGCCACAAGCCACTAGAAGGATCCTCCTCCACAATGTGGTCTACCAGCAAGGCGCAGGCAGCCATGTCGAACAGAATAGCATGATAGGGAGGGATCCTTGGGAGGGTAACCAGCACTCTGAGGCGTCGGAGCGCGTACGTCAGCTGGTACCCCCGACTGCTGACTCGGAACTGGAGGAAAGGTAACTTGACCTTTGGCCGTGGCGGGAGGCCGGAGCTTCCAGTCAGCTGCCTGTACTCTGCAATCTTCAGCAAGCGGCGCTGGATCCTCCTTGTAGACAGCTGCTGGTGGCATTCAGGATCGGTGCCCATGAAAGCATTGGCCCACTCCTCCTCCGCTCTCCAGTAGCCAAGACCCAGCCTGGCATAGAGAACCGCCCGTTTCTCCACAGTCAGCAGGCGCTGGCATCTATCAAAAATTCTCCATCTCCGGAACTCCAGACATAGTTCCGGATCCACCCTCCAGAGCCTTCGGTAGCTGGATATTATCTCGTCATTGACGGCATTTTCCACCTCCACCGTGATGTTCTCAGCATACTCATAGAGAGTGGAGTTGTAATATTCCACTGGCTGCAGGGGCAGGCACCAGTCAGTGATTCTGGAGGCATATACCGACTGGTGGGGGAGTCCGCTGAACGGTATGATGTTGAATGCAGATGGCTCTGGCACTCTTGAATTATGAAATGCCATCTCCCCGCGCTGCTCCCACCGGTGCACTCCTGTCACTCGTGCCTGGAAAGTATCCTCATCAACCAGTTGATGCTCTTGCATGCAGA
>JAPKLW010000475.1:432995-488048 GCA_026898455.1 Plectranthus barbatus
TCAACATTCTCCAGCAGTCTCCCGAAAAAGAACTCGGCCCAGTTCCCTTCCACTCCATCCACCAGCGCGCACATCACGGAGAATTTGCGCAGGCTCAACTCAGCATATGAGCCAACTTCGCACTGCAGCATCCTGACGACGATGTCGCACACCATCTGCCACCAGTCGTCCATCTCCGACTTCCGCATTCCAGTGCGAAAACTCGTCACCCCCTCCCTCTTCCACTGAGTCCACCGCCTCCTGAACTCCTCTACATCGTTGTGGAAGTAGGTGGCTATCTCCATTCCCTCGTTCCTCAATCCGAACAAGTCGGCGAGGTATTCGGCGCTGACAGTGATCATGTGGCCGAAGACGGAAGTGGTGAAAGACTTCCTCCCGTCAGCAATCACGGCCCGTGCATAGAACTCCGCCACCATATGCGGATGGAAGGTCTCGGGCCTTGCCGTCAGATATTGTCGAAGGCCTTCCCGGTCGATCATCTCGATCAACTCTGCTCCATAATTCTTGCGCGCCAGCTTCTCGTTCAGAATTTTTTCTTTCTGAACTTGCGCCGCCCTGATTTGCGCGTTCGAAAGTTGAGCCCTGGTCGCTGGTTTGTTCAACTGAACCAGGCGGGCGAATGGAAGAGTGTAGTCTACATCGTCCATCTGTGTGATGCCAGTGTAAGTCGGCATGTGGGCTTCTGCGACAGGTAAGTCTGGTGAACCAGACGAAGAAGATGTAGATGGTGGGTTGTCATCTGGTTGTCGGGAAGATGAAGCCATAATTTCAGAAGAAATCTTAAGGAAAGCTTGAGAGAGTAGGGCTTCTGAAATTGAATGATCGTAAAAGGTTTTTCCGTCGAAAAGGCATCGGGTATTTATACCCAAGTCCATGCAGGATCAGACGATCAAGATTGACGCTCAGCAAGCGGGGATTGACGGTCATCAGCAGGCCCGGTTCCCTGTGCGACGTGCGCGGACGTGCTGACGTGGGCGACGTCGTGTAGCTGACGTGGCGCTCAGCGATTGGTGGCAACCAAACGTCGGACTGCGCAGACGCTGTGCGCATTAAATGTGGCATTAAATGCCGCATTAAATTCTGAGAGCTGTACACGCTACTTGGATTTGAACAATCCCGCCTTTTCTGAGACAGCTGGTATGACTGGTCATCAGTTGCATATACCAGTTTCATACTTCCCCCTAACTGGTTGGCCTCTTCATCAGTTAGCAACTGATACCACTTGCTGATAGTACTGGCTGCTGGCAAATTTCCATCAGTTATCAGCTGGCAACTGGAAAGATGGAAAATTGAGCGCTTGGACTCAATTTTATTCCGCATAATCTTCTCTTCTCTTGGAATTGGGAGCTGGGACCCAATTTCGCTTCAACTGATGGCCTATGCTGGCAAGATTCCGCAGTAGACACCAGTTGTTAGATAGAGATACCACTTAAATGAAAACAACTAAGAGCTTGGACTTAGTCGTAATCAGCGTCCTCCAGAAGATCAAGAACAGAATGAGAGCTGGGACTCATTCTTCCTCATCATTTGGGCTCACATCAATCTCCATAAGACCGAGTTTGATGCACAACTCCTTAAATCTTGCTTCTGGCAGTGGCTTGGTGAAGATGTCAGCCAGTTGATCTTCAGTTCTGATATAGTCCACGCTGACATCCTTCTTCTCGACATGATCACGAATGAAGTGATGTCGAATATCTATGTGCTTGGTTCTGGAGTGATGAACCGGATTCTTCGTGATGCACATAGCACTGTTGTTGTCGCAATAGATTGGAACACATCCAGTGTCCACTTCATAATCCTCCAGTTGTTGCTTGATCCAAATTATTTGAGCACAGCAACTGGCAGCGGCAACATATTCAGCCTCAGTGGTAGATGTAGCAACTGAGTGCTGCTTCTTGCTAAACCAACTGATTAGCTTGTGTCCTAGAAACTGACACGTACCACTGGTACTCTTTCGGTCAATACGGCATCCAGCGAAGTCTGAATCTGAATATCTAATGAGTGTAAGCTCATCATTCTTGGGATACCATATTCCGAGAGATTCAGTCCCCTTCAGATATTTCACTATCCTCTTGGCAGCTTCCATGTGTGACCTTTTCGGATTGGCTTGAAATCTGGCACACACTCCGACTGAATAAGAAATGTCGGGTCTGCTGGCTGTGAGATAGAGAAGTGATCCAATGATTCCTCGATAGATGGTAGGATCAACTGATTCACCTTGCTCATCAAGAAATATTTGACAACTGGTGCTCATAGGTATTCTGAGGGACTTAGTTTTCTCTGGGCAATATTTCTGGATTAAGTCCTTCGTATACTTCCGCTGGCTGATAAAAATTCCATCAGCTGACTGCTGGACCTGGAGTCCTAGGAAGTATGTTAACTTGCCCATCATACTCATCTGAAATGATGTCTGCATCAGTTGAGAAAACTTCTCACAAAGAGTTATATTCCTTGATCCGAATATGATGTCATCTACATAAATCTGCACCATTAGCATGTCACCACCATCCTTGAGAAGAAAGAGAGTCCTATCAATCTTCCCTTTCCGAAATCCATTGCTGGTGAGGAATTGTGACAGCGTTTCGTACCAAGCCCTGGGCGCCTGTTTCAATCCATACAGGGCCTTTCTCAGCTTGTACACCTTGGTGCCAACTTCAAAGCCTGGAGGTTGCTCGACATATACCTCCTCTTTTAGCTCGCCATTCAGGAAGGCGCTCTTCACATCCATCTGGAACACTGTGAAGCCGTGATACGCTGCATAAGCAAGGAACAGCCGTATCGCCTCCATTCTGGCAACTGGTGCGAAGGTCTCATCGAAATCGATCCCTTCACACTGCCTGTAACCTTTGGCGACTAATCGAGCTTTGTTTCTGACCACGGTGCCATTCTCATCTCGCTTGTTCTTGAAAACCCACTTGGTGCCAATCACTGACTGATGTGATGGTCTCTCCACCAAGTCCCAAACATTATTGCGAGTGAATTCTGCAAGCTCCTCTTGCATGGCATTGATCCAATCGGCAGATTCGAGCGCCACTCCTATGGAAGTGGGTTCCATTTGAGAGATAAAACAACTCAGGAGCGCACTGCCGTGTCGAGTCTGGACAGAACCTTCCGGATCACCGAGAATAGCATCAGTTGGGTGATCCCTCAGCCATTTGGGAGGACCAGCGACTGCTGGTGCCGGCTGTGAACTAGGTTCATCTGTCCTGACGACTGGTGCTTCCACATTTCCACCAGTCGGAGCTGGAAGAATAACTGGCGGTTGAACATCACCAGTTGGAACTGGAACTTCAACAGCTGGTTGATTTTCACCAGTTGGAACTTCTTCATCAGCTTCTCCGTCTGACTGGCTTCCTGAACCTTCACCAACGTTGTCAGCATCAGCTGGAACATCCACTCCAGCTGGTCCATCATTGTCTTCTGGCTCAAAGATTCCAGTCGGAATTCCCCCTTGATTTTTGCTAGATCCACTCAGGGAGATTGAGTGTAAGGTCTCAGCAAGGTCATTTGCATCACCGACCTTCTCAGGTTGCTGATGGGCACCTGAGGGAACTGGTTGTGAAGATGATCCATTCATAGGTCTAGTCGAACCAGTTGGTTGAGCATCGGAAGAATTCCTGCCCAACTGGTCGCTGACATCCTCGACCTCAGGAACATCTTCAGCCAGTTGGCGTAAGGTCCTGCGCACTAAAGTAGCTTCATCAAAAACAACATTGCATGTTATTTCCACAAGCTGGGTAGTCTTGTTAAATACTCTATAGCCCTTGTGAGAGGGATGTCCATATCCGACAAACATACCCTCATCAGCCTTAGGCGAGAAAGCATTTAACTTCGACTTCCCATTATTATGGATATAACATGGTGAACCGAATGCACGAAGATGAGCTATAGAAGGCTTACGACCAAAGTACACTTCGTAGGGAGTTTTCTGGAGTCTGTCGTTGATCCCGCTTCTATTCTGAGTGTAGCAGGCAGTCACCAACGCTTCTCCCCAGAAACTCTGTCCCAAGCCGGACTCAGCCAGCATGGACCGGACTGCTTCTTTCAGCGTCCTGTTCCTACGTTCTGCCAGTCCATTCTGCTGCGGTTGCCTTGGTGTAGATCTCTCATGTTTGATCCCGGCCTCCGCGCAAAAATCCATCAGCGGACCGTTGCAGAATTCAGTCCCATTGTCCGAACGAATTCGCTTCACTACTGCTTCGCGTTGCTTCTGCGCTTGGATGATCAACTCAGGAAGAATCACCTTCACCTCATCCTTGGTTCTGAGAAGCTTGACCCATGTATAGCGCGAGTAGTCATCAACTACTACCAGCGAATATCGCCTTCCTCCAATGGTTTGCGGCGTTACTGGTCCAAACAGGTCCATATGTAACAGCTCAAGTACCTGACTGGTACTGGGACAAACAGGTGACTGGCTCTTGAAGGACTTCTTGGTTTGCTTGCCTTGCTGGCATGCCTTGCAAATTCCTTCCTTCTTGAACCCGCCCTTGGGAAGACCATCTACAAGATCATGCTTGGTTAGATAGTTAATAGTTTTGAAATTCAAATGACTTAACCTTTTGTGCCACAGCCAGTTAGTCTCCATGGAGCTGGTGGCTACAAAGCATGTATCAGTCTTCCCGCTTTGCCAGTCAACGACATAAAGGCCTCCTTTCCTGACACCTCTCAGCTTGGTCTCACCAGAATCTTCATTCTTGATCTGGCACCCAGACTTGTCAAACACAATGGTATAACCATTGTCGCACAGCTGACTGATGCTCAGGAGGTTGTGCTTCAGGTTGGTGACAAGGGATACATTCACAATTCTGACATCATTCTTCTCGATGCAGCCCTTGCTAATAACTCTGCCCTTGGAGTTATCACCAAAAATGACTGGAGGTCCTCTGACCTTGGTGAGCTCAGAAAATAGGAACTCCTCACCAGTCATATGAGCGGAGCAACCACTATCAATGATCCACTCGCTCGACCTCTGAAGCTGACTTGCATGACCTAGTTCCTGCAAGAAAAATAGAATCATTTAGGTCCCCGATCATCAGCGGGTCCTGCAGGGTTAGATCTCTGGATCATTCCTTTCGGAATCCAGACTTGTGTGATCTTCAGCTTGGTGTTACCCTTGCTGACATCACCTGTGGCCTTTCCCTTCCTTCTAAAATAATGCATGGTTTTGGAAGGTGTGGCTGTGTGTGTAGCTCCATTGGAAGTATTCTTCCGCTGAGAGCCTCGGAAATGTTTTTCCGGCTGATTGTGATGCCTTTGTGGTCTCTCAAAGTGTGAGCCACCATGGCTAGCCTTCACAGCCCTTGAATAAAACTTGTGATTGGGCTCAGGCCTCCGATAGGTATTCCTCCTATCGGGAAATGTCCTTTTCTCAATGTTCCGCTGAGATTGGAACCCCTTGTGAGTATGCTGGTAACTGGCATACTTGTAAGGTTGTGCGTGGAATCCCTTGACAGCTGGTGCTGGCTGTCGGATTCTACTGGCAGCTGACGCTGACTTCCTTGCCTTAGAATATTTCGGCTTAGTCTGCGTCCTGGGGTGTGCTGGCGTCCTGTCAGCAGAGGATCTTGCCAGTTGAGGATTTTGTCTTGATGACTCACCTATGTATCTGGACTTATGGTTCCTGTGCTGATCAGCCACACGGGACTGACTGGCATAACCAGCTGGTGCTGATGCATTTGCCAGTTGGCCCTTACCCTTACCAGTACTGATTTGTTCGGGTTGATTTATGCTCAAATCTTTTGTAAATCCCAACCCGGACTTATCAGAAGGCTTTCTCCAATGACTTAGAGCTGCCTCCAAGTCTTTCGAGCCTTTATTTAGAAAATTGATTTTGTTTTCTTGCTCCAGAACGAGATTGTGAAAGTTATCTCGTTCAGTTTTTGCAATTTGGAAATCTTGGAGCAATTCAGAATGAGCCTTTTTCAAACTTGCTAGCTCTTCGCTGATGGACCTCGATTTTTCAATCTCACTGGTCAAAACAGTAATTTGACCTTTCAGCGAAGCATTTTCACCAGCCAAAACATTTTTTAATTCATAAAATTTTAAAAATTCATGCTGAAGAACATCTAAAGTGACGTCTTCTGAGTCGGAGCAATGCGACTCAGAATCGTCTAGGATTTGTACTGGCATGATATGCAACTGAGGAACTGATTGTACCTCATTGTCAGCAGCAAGTGCCAGTTGTTCCTCATCTTCAGCATCTTCTTCAGCTGGCTCTTCTCCGAGAGCTGCCATAAATGCCAGGAGAGCTTCCTCTTCCGACTCTCCATCTGACTCATACTCCCCATCATCATGGTCGGGTATGTCAGGCACCTCAGTCCTTGTCAGCATGGCTTTGGCAACAGCCTTGGAAGCACGCTCTTCAAAGAGCTTCTTCAGCCTTTCCCTCTCAGTTTTGTCCACCTGTGGACATTCAAACTTTAAGTGATCAGGGGATTGGCACTGAAAACAGGCACGAGGAGCTCTCTTAACAAATTTTCCGTCAGATGAGCTAGAAGAAACTCCCTGTTTTGACTTGGCTTTTTCCAGAAGGATAGCCAGTCTTTTCATCTGATGCTCTAGTTCAGCGATAGAGCTCTCGCCGCCTTTGGAATGAGATCCTGATGCGGACTGGATCTCCTTCGGCTGGTTGTGCTGTGCAGCGGGTCTCTCAGCATGGAAGGGCTTCTTGTGCTTCCAATTGAAGTCCTTTTTGACGAAGTACGCCTCGTCCTGAGTTTTAACGCTGGGGGATCCAACATTCCTGATGGCCTCGTTCTTATTCACCATCTGGATGTCCCACTCGTGTGCCTGCAACTGAGCAAACAACTCCTTGGGAGTCATCTTGGACAGGTCCTTTTCCTTCAGAGCTGTCGTCTTCACGAACCAATCTTCTTTAGGCATCTTGGACAGAATCTTCGAGTTAAGATCAGCATTGTCGTACTCTCTGCCCAGAGACTTCAGCTCGCTGACAATGGCGTTGAATCTCGCCTCCATCTCCTTGATGGTTTCTCCAGTCAGCATCTGGAAGGACTCATATTTGTCCACTGCAACCTGCAATTTGTTGCGTTTCATTTGGTCAGTTTCTTGACATAGACTATCAAGATAATCCCATACTCCCTTGGCATTATCAAACTGGAGGGCTTCCTCCATCAGCGACTTAGGAAGAGAAGCCAGGATCAGCTCGTGAGCAATGGAATCCAACTGGTTCCGCTTCCTGTCCTCGGCGTTCCATTCGCTTTGAGGCTTTGGGATCACAGCAGCTGGACGATCTCCTAGCTGGTGCTGTATCATGGTGATCTCAATCGGCCCTGTCTCTAGCACATCTTTCATCTCTGGATGGATGCTCTTTAGAGAGATGAGCGACCTCTTTCGCCATATATCATGCTTCACAGTCCCGTATTCGAGTAGCTTCGGATTATTCATCTTGATGTACCTGAGCTAATCAAACAGACAAACAAGGTGCAAGGAAAATGGATCTCGGTCCTAAGCGACACAGAAACGAACGGTCTGTAAGAACCGTCCGCTCTGATACCACTTGTTGGTCCCGGTTTATCAGAGTGTGTAACGTTACGCAGCGGAAATATTGAACTTATAAGTCTAACTTGAACTCTGTCCTGCTGGTTGGTCAGCTGACTGGCTGGCTGGCTGGTCAGCTGATAGCTCAACACTTAGAATATATTAAGCCTAGTTTGCACAGTTATCAGTTTTCAGATATACACCAGCACTTGAGTGCTGGGTTTCAAATACAAATTTAAATACTGAAAGCAGATAAAGGCAAAGGATTTTTATAGTGGTTCGATCAACTGATCTACGTCCACTCTCCAGTCGACTCACTGGAAATTCACTATAAGAGTAATCCGGTACAAAGTTCCTACGATCTATCTCCAGCTGGTAGATGCCCCGTCTACCAGTCCACTGGATCAACCGCTCCCGGTCCTTGTCCTTCTTCAGCTCTCGTCAGATGGATGGAGTGCGAGCACGTCACTTCAACCTCCTCCTCTGACTGGTTGGGTGTTGAGTTCTCCCAAGAACGTAAATCCTCTACGGCAAACTGCCCGTAATAACTCAAGAGCTGGCTGGCTCTGGAGCTGCTATGTTCTTCCTCAGAAAGAGAAAGAACACCAGGTGAGGTCTAAACTTACAAGCAGGAAGCTTGAAGTCTCGTGTTTGAAAGATATCAACACACGGAAAAGCTTTAAAGAAAGCCTCGAAAGATGCTTGCTTGCTAGCAATGAATGTTCGTTCTTTCGGTAGTTGGAGAGTATTGAATGTTCAGGATGCCAGCGTGTAAGCGTCGAAACTGGGAAGCCCCTTAAATGTTGGTAGCTCCGACCTATTTATAGACGCAGGATCCCATTCAAATTTCTAGCCGTTTGGACACATCCGGAATGGGTCTCTGTCCTCGGATGTACTTCAGACGGCGGCAGGTAGGAATTTCAGGAAAACGCCATACCTGTGTCTGCTTTTTCTGACACAGACCTCTATGTGTCAGAACGGCATTATTTCGTCAGTACGAGGAATCGCAACTGGTGTCTTGAACTGATAGACTTTAAGGATATCCTTCCTTAAAGTCTTACTTTGTCAGTATATTCCTCAGACGAATCTTCTTTTTGTCTCTAAGACTCTGGGAGAGCGAATCTTGAATTCTGCTGGTAACATCTGACTGGTAGATCGTACTGGTGATCTTGTGCTGGCAGTCTCTGCTGGTGACTCACGCTGGCACAATCTTAGTCTACCAATTTGTCTGATGTTAACCCTTTCTTGGAATCTCCCATGACTGGTGGCTTCACCGCTGGTGAATAGTGTCAGCCAGAACACGTATTCTGCTGGTAGGATTTGTCAGCCTCCTGCTGGTGAAATCCTTCCAACTGGTGAACAGTAGCCAGTCATTAGCTCTTGACTCCACGCTGATGAACAGTGTCAGCATGGGTCTGTCAGTCGTCTGCTGGTGAAATCCTTCACCAGGTAAGAGATTCTCATGCTGATGAACAGTGTCAGCATGAGTCTTGATCAGCTACGACTTTACAACTCAAAAGACCTAAACAGGACTTTACATTTGAGACTAGAGCTATTCTAGAGACAAACTGACGCTGGTTGGACTTAGGATTTGATCCACCAAAACACTTAAACACCAAATCAAAGATCTAAGTTATCAACTGGGGAAGGGAAACTTAGATAATTTTCCCAACAATGATGATTTTAGAGGAGAGAAAAAATATTACAAAATTACCCTTTAATGCATGTTTTACTACACTACAATGCAGACGAAAATTATTTAGTCTTGAGCGTTGGATCACAATTTGGATGGCCGAGATTGGTTCTTATATTCACATGGTAAGGAGAGTTCTCATATGATCACTCCCCTATATATATATATATAGAGGAGGGATCATGTAAAAAAAAATCTCCTTGTGAGAAAAAAGAATGAATCATGTTCATCAGATCTAAAAAAATCAATGGTTGATATTGAATCAAGCAACAACTAAAATGCAATTAAGCAACAAAATAATCAAGCAACAACTAAAGCACAATCAAGCAACATTGCAATCAAGCAACGACCTGAATACAATCAAGCAATGCCGTGAATGCAATCAAGCATCTTTCTCACTTTCTCACGTTAAGAGTTTTCTCACTGGATCCGCTCCCTATATATATATATATATATATATATATATATATATATATATATATATTGAAATTTATATAGTTTTTTTTCAATAATAACAAAACAAGTAATTTAAAATATATATATAACTTATAAAACGGTTATTAAAATAAAATTGACATATATTACATAAAAAAATATAACTACTAAGAAATAAAATTACATTGCATAAAACAACACAAGTATTTGAAATAAAATTATATGATATAAAATACGACAACAATAGAAATAATATACATTGCATAAAACAACACAAGTATTTGAAATACAATTATATATATATAGGGAGCAGATCCAATGAGAAAACTCTTAACGTGAGAAAGTGAGAAAGATGCTTGATTGCATTCACGACATTGCTTGATTGTATTGAGGTCGTTGCTTGATTGCAATGTTTCTTGATTGTGCTTTAATTGTTGCTTGATTATTTTGTTGCTTAATTGCATTTTAGTTGTTGCTTGATTCAATATCAACCATTGATTTTTTTAGATCTGATGGACATGATTCATTCTTTTTTCTCACATGGGAATTTTTTTTTACATGATCCCTCCTCTCTATATATATATATTAATTTAAAAATAAAAAATATATATCAATATTAATCTCTATTTATAGAGAATAAAAAATTATAAATTTTGGTATATATTTTATTTATTTTTATTTTATTATTTAAAAAATATAACAATTTTAATAAGATATTTATACAAAATTAAATGATTAGTAAAATAGTGACTAATGTTCTTATTTAATTGATTTATGATTAAAAAAATTAAAAAGTAAAGCATATGAGACCCACATATTTTTTTGGTCTTTTGTAGTCTATGGTCGACCAATTTTTTCTTAAAATGAATGGATTTTTACTTTTTTTATGTTGATTTGGTGGGAGACATATAACACAAAGATTGTTGATATTTGTGGTCTAATAAGATGGATATTTAAATATTCTATTAAATTGCATTTAATTGTTATTAATTAATTTACAAAGTATTATTAGCTCCGGCCAAAATAACATATTTTATACTTTAAATTCTCGACCAAACCCACATTATTCAATTTAAAAATCAACAATAAGATTTATTCTCACAAACCAATCTGAACCAACCCTAAACATAATAAATGGTATATAGAAAAGTGTGGGATGGCATTGGATCATTGACATATTATATCGATATTATTTCATGATAATAATTAAAGAGTGAGAATTGAATGAGATTAAATATTAATAATGCATATAAAAGCAGAGCACGCGTTGTAATTTCCAAAAAAATAAATAAATAAAAAACCAGACTGATTCGCCTCCTTCCTCCCTCTTTCGCCAATCCATACACGCTGGTAGGTTAGGTTGACAGTCTAGATGAATTCAACTCTCTCTCTCTCTCTCCAAATTTTATTTCTTCCACCATATTCTATTCGTGCCATTTTCGACTTTGTCCTTCATTCTTATCATTTCTTCAGTTGACAAATTCCCAATCTTGAAAAAATAAAGGGGGGGAGAGAGAACAATAAATATCCAGCCATCTTCGAAACTGGATTCATAAATCTAAATTCAACTTCTGGTTTGTTGAATCGATCCAATGGGTCTGTGCGTGAGCAAGCAGAAGAATCCGAAACCCAACGCCAGCGGCGTCCACAACCACCAGACTCCCATTCAGTACACAATGTCGCCGGGATACGCAGCGCAGCTGCCGCAGTCGCACATCCCGCCGCCGGCAGCAAAAGCAAACAGCAACACCATACTGGGAAAAGCGTACGAGGATGTGACGGCGCAGTACACGCTGGGGAAGGAGCTGGGGCGCGGGCAGTTCGGGGTGACGCGGCTGTGCACGGAGGCGGCGAGCGGGCAGCAATACGCGTGCAAGTCGATATCGAAGAAGAAGCTGGTGACGAGGAGTGACAAGGAGGATATGAGGAGAGAGATTCAGATCATGCAGCACTTGAGCGGGCAGCCCAACATCGTCCAGTTCAAGGGCGCCTACGAGGATAAGCAGTCCGTGCATCTCGTCATGGAGCTGTGCGCCGGCGGCGAGCTCTTTGACCGGATTATTGCCAAGGGCCATTACACTGAGAGGGCCGCCGCCGCTATCTGCCGGAGCATTGTCGGCGTCGTGCAGATTTGTCACTTTATGGGCGTCATGCATCGCGATTTGAAGCCCGAGAATTTCCTGCTCTCCGACACATCTGAGTCTGCTCTCTTGAAAGCCACCGATTTCGGATTGTCCGTTTTCATCGAAGAAGGTTTTCTTCTCATCATCATATTTACCTCCATCTCAATCTTCTATTTCGTTCGCTTCATAAACATCATTCATTCATCCACTTATTAATTACATTTACATGTCTTATTAGTTTATTACCAGCCCACCATTTAATTTCAATCATGTGTAATTAAAAACATATTCTTGTAGATAATAACCTTAATTCCATATATATATTGTCAATGGCTGCTCCAGAGATTTTCTACATACATACATTAAGTTTTTCTGAACAAAGATTACTACATTGAGTATACGTCTCCATCTTCATTCTCAGCGCCTCCTCTCACACTCTTTTTCAGCCCTTTTTTAAAATAAAAAAAAAGGATTAGGGGGCTCCTAAGTGTATGTTGTGGATGTTAGAAATAAGAATAGAGGATGCATGTGTAATGATTAATGTAATGAATGGCAGGGAAGACATACAAGGATGTGGTAGGGAGTGCATACTACGTTGCACCAGAAGTGCTGCGTCGAAAATATGGGAAGGAAGCTGATATCTGGAGTGCTGGAGTGATGCTCTACATACTCCTCAGCGGCGTACCCCCTTTCTGGGGAGACACCGAGCGCACCATATTTGATGCTGTCCTAAGAGGTCATGTGGATTTCCAGACCAAGCCATGGCCCTCCATCTCCGACAGCGCCAAGGACCTTGTTCGTAAAATGCTCACTCCGGATCCCACCAAGAGAATCACTGCTGCTCAAGTTCTTGGTTGCTATCCTTCTCTCTCTCTCTCTCTCTCTCTCTCTCTCTCATATCAATGGATATATATATTCCAAATGCTCATTAATTTCTGTATTCCCACAGAGCATCCCTGGATTAAAGATGGTGGAGAAGCATCGGACAAACCAATAGACAGCGCAGTTCTGTCTAGAATGAAGCAGTTCCGAGCCATGAACAAGCTTAAAAAACTAGCACTCAAGGTAAACATACATATATATCTTGAAATCTGATGGATGTTGCATTACGTTTGAATCGAATCCGGGTGCAGGTGATAGCAGAAAATCTGTCTGCAGAAGAGATTCATGGGCTGAAAGCAATGTTCACCAACATGGACACCGACAAAAGCGGCACCATCACGTATGAGGAACTCAAAGCAGGCTTAGCTAGGCTTGGATCAAAGCTCACTGAGGCTGAAGTTAGGCAGCTGATGGATGCTGTAAGAAACTAAACAACCCTCATCAAAGTCCAAATTAAACACTTGTTCTAAACCATTACAACATCTGCAGGCTGATGTCGATGGCAACGGGACCATAGACTACATCGAGTTCATAACTGCCACAATGCACAGACACAGATTAGAGAGAGAGGAAAACCTTTACAAAGCATTCCAATACTTTGACAAGGATAGCAGCGGGTAAGCCGATCTTGCCTTGTTACAAGATGCATGTATGTGAATATTCCATCGCGTAATCTTGGAATGATGGTTGCTTTCCTCTGTCTCATATATAATAGGTTCATCACCAGAGATGAACTGGAGACGGCCATGCAAGAACACGGGGTGGGCGATCAAGCTACCATCAAAGAAATCATTGCTGAAGTAGACTCGGATAATGTGAGTTGAATCAAATCATGTTGTTTTCATCTTTTCTTCATCTTCATGTATTTATGAATTATGATACAATCCAATCTTCTTTTTTCTTTTTGCAGGATGGGAGAATTAATTATGAGGAGTTCTGTAATATGATGAGAACTGGAAACCAGAATCAACCAAAGCTCTTCTAGTTGCTGGAAATATATATGTATCACACATTTATTTTGATTTATTTCTTACATCTTTGATTTGTTGCTTTTTTTTTCTTACAACATTGGTTATTGGACTGATGACTGAGGGAAATGTAAACAGATTGAACCAGCCTCTTCCTGGTTGCTTTCGATGCTAATAATGTTGATAGTTAGTTATCACTTAAAGAAGCACACATAACTAGGGTGTGCATACGATTGGTTCGATTATAACAAAAAAAGAATGGCTCAATTTACCTACCTAATTTTTATTTTTTTTTTAACTTCAAACTGAAACCAACTGCTAAAAAAATTGAAACCGAACCAAAACTTCAGTTTTGACTAAACTCCAAATACTATTAATTTTTATATAAAATTTTTTAATGAAAAATAATATTTTTAATGATTTAAAGTACAAAATATAATTCATATTCATGAACAATCAATTTATAATTATAATTCAATATCTATTCATAAAAAATAGAAAATACAATATAAAAATTAATAATATAATTAAAAATGTAAATGAATTAATATATATTAGGCTTTGGTTGGTATGGTTTCAACCGAATCAAAAACCTATGGATCCAAACCGAAAGATTTTCAACCCTAATTAAAATCAAACTCGATTTTTAGCTGAACCACAACTGCTCAAAAACCTAAAGTTTGGTTCAATTTTGAGTTGATGATACTCACCCCCTACAATTAACAATTTCACGTTTTTAGTGCAAGAATATATAAATAATGAAAACCGACTAATTTTCATTGTAAAAATATGATAAACCAATTATTTGAATACAAAATTGGTCGATTTTTCATCACTAATTGTCAATTTTATCTGCAAAGTTGATTCTTATGAAACTCGAATGATCCTAATAGTATTAAAATGAAAACCGGTCGATTAGTTTTAATCAACCAATTTTGAAATGGACATCATCGATTCAGGAAAATTATTTGTAACGACAATTTTCTAGTTTGTCTTTGAGAGAGGAAAGAAGATTGAATTGTGTTAAATATCATCTCAATCTTTACATGTATTGGAAAGAGAATATTTTGTTTGAAAAAGATTGTCCGTTAGCGATAAAATTGTTTTATCTAGTTGTTAAGAATTAAGAAAAAAAAAATACTTCCTCCGTCCCGTTGAAGTAGTCTCACTTCCCATTTTTGTTTGTCCCATAAATTAGTCCCACTTTCCTAAAATGGCAAACTTTTTCACACTCACCAATAAAATATTAATTCCACTACACTCACAACTCTTAATCTTCGTGCCGAAAAGAAAAGGGACTACTTATAAGGGACGGAGGGAGTATGAGATTAGCCACAGAATTTTTAGCTATTAAATAAATCTCTCATTTAATTATTTATTTATAATTTTTTAAATAAAGTGATTATATGATATCTAGGAAGTGGTTCAAGTGCCAAAGAGTCATTTAGATTAATAAAAAGGAATTTATGTATATTATCTCGAAAAATAAAATCAGTTGTTCAAATTAAGATTAGTTCACAATTTTATGCATATTTGCAAATATGCTATACTATAAAATATTGTACTTAATTTTTATATATACTATGCTTAGAAAAATTATGTTATTCATTAATAATTAATTACCAATTTAAGGATTTAAACGCATTCTTATTAAGCATAGAATTTATTCTTAACATCAAATCTCAATTCTATTTATATATATAACATATATCACATGAATTAATTATAAGATAACATTATTATATGAATAGGAATGAATATACGTACACCTTTCATGTCAAGAAATTAATGATCTAGATTAAATATCTCCAAATCTTATGAATAATTGCTTTATAAGATGATTATGAATACTAACATACAATGAAAATAAAGTTATAAATTAAAAGATATGACCTGAATTGTCATGGGCTGCGGTTGTTCTAACAAAGTTCATGCGGCAGACAAGAAAAAACTCGAGAAGGCAAAATGCAAGTGCGACAATCATCATATCAATGTGGAAAGGTGAAAAGAGTGAATCCAATCGAGTATTATCGAATATAAGTATGATTTATTTATTATTGAGTTAAATTTTAAATTTTATTTTCAAATATTAAGCACAGATGAAATTAATTAGATTTTCTAGATTTAAAATTATTTTTGAATGCTAAATCTTTTATTTACAATAAAATTAATTTACTCAATCTTATTTGTTTCTTGTGCCAAATAAAATTAATTGAAGACTTATTATACTTATTATGTTAGGATATTTGCTATTCGGTGAGTCAAATTAAACAAGTCGTCAGTTATTATGTACAGAACTGATTCTTTAGATCAGATAGGACAAAGTGATTTCATCTAGTAAATCATGTATAGGTATTGAGTTGTAATAGATTGAAAATCATGTCATCAATCGAGCTCTATCAAACTGACCCTCAACGAGTTTTCAAGAAGTCAACCAGGTGTCAACTCAACTGATAAGTTATACCGCTCATCAAGAACTATCAAATAAAATCAGTCATTGACCATTCTGACAAATAATATGAAGAACGGATAAAAGACTGGCACTAAGTTAGATTTTGGGAAACACGTTTAATGGCTAAATTTTCAAGAGGTTGTGGTAGTAGTAGGGGTGGTGGTCGTAGTAGTAGTAGTAGTAGGGGTGGTGGTAGTGGAAAAACAAACTCCATAAATTTTCAAGTACCATCATCAATCTATGTTATATCCTGTATTTCTATACACGAGATTCTAAACTTTCTAGTTTGAGTTATTCTGGAGTTCATACTCCTTCAAGAGTATGATTTCGAGATGGCTTTCTGAAAAACCCTCAGAAGCCAATGTCTTCCAACCAACCATCACTTAATAACATTATGTGAAGAACACAAACATGTATTGTCTAGCTCATGAACACAATGATGTATTCATAGTACACCAGTTCTGAAGACAGCCGATTGACCTAGCATGTGGACTCGTGTGGTAAAGTCGTCGTCTGTAGCTGTCTAGACCAGGCTGACGTAGGTACTTCCCAAACCAAAATAAATCAACTTGCAATGTGGACTAACTGGGTGACCAGAAATTGAAGGATTTAAGAGTTTTCTGCAACTGTTATAAATCAGTTACAATACTGATAACCTTGTTCTAGTGTTTTTCAATCACAATAATCCATGAGTGAACATATGATCATTTGATGCTTTGCTGCTTTCCTTTATTTAACTTGCTTGTTGGGTCTTAAAAATCCAACAACTCACAAGTTATTGAAGTAAAATTGAATTTTGTTAAATATATTGAGCATTTGTTAAGCTTAATCACACTTAAAGACTTCTATTACGTACATATTCTAACTTTTGGAACTAACATATTACTAATTAAAATTACTCTATGAAATCAACAATTGCATATTAAAAAACATATTAATTTAAGGGAAGGTCTTGGGTTAGGCAGACCTAAACGATTTAGGCGGGTTTTATCCATTAACCCAAACTCAAATCCATATAATATACCCTAATTGGGATTAATAAACCCTATTTGGGATGGGTCAACCCATTTGGGTAGGATAAAACCCGCATAAACCGTTTAGGCCTGTCTAACGCAAGTTTTCGCCTTAATTTAAATATTATTCTATTGAATACGAACTAACACTTAAACTATTTGTGTCCCGAATAAAGGACTAATAATTTTATATTTTTAAAATACTTTATGTAACGAATTTACTCCCATCATACATATCAAATACTATCAATCTCCCATCGTTTATTGCGTTGGTATTCATTTCCATTATGTGTTGGAAAAAAATAGAACAATATTTTACGTGTGTGAAACAAAGACGTTCTTCACATGAAATTCGGCATTGAGAAGAAGAGTCAATAAAGTGCCGACCAACTCAGTGCGCAGCCAAAAGCAATGGGACTTTATATAGCCAAATCTTCAATCAAGGAATCATAATCAATCATGGCTTCGAAACTGTTTCTCATGTTGGCCGCAGTATTAGTAGTAGCAGCAGCGCCGCCGCGGCTGATCCAAATGCTTCATCTCCCGTGGCGCTTGGAGTCGGAGCCACCTTCTTCTCCTCAGCAGGTGAGTTAGTTGCTGCATTATTAGCTGATTTGTTACAAGATCATGGGTTCAGGTCCACATCTCCTTAGCCGGAGCTAATCACCTGCGGGTCTCGTGGGTTACGAACGACGATCAATCTCCGGGATGTCCTCCAACAACTACAGCTGTAGGAGAGAACACTAGTTACAGTTATCTGACATACAGCTCCGGCAAGATTCACCACACTGTCATTGGTCCGCTCAAAGACGATACATTCTACTTCTACAGATGCGGCCGAGAGTTCCTGCTCAAGACACCTCCGTCTAAGTTTCCAGTCGCCTTTGCCGTGGCAGGTGACTTAGGCCAGACCGGATGGACTAAGTCCACTTTGGACCACATGGCCAAGTTCAAACACGACCTTCTCTTGCTTCCAGGAGACCTTTCCTATGCAGATTATGTACAACCCCAGTGGGACTCATTCGGACAGCCGCTCGCGAGCGCCACACCCTGGATGGTCCCCTGACAGGGAGGATAGCTTCCTATCCTACAACTCACGATGGAAGATGCCGTATAAAGAAAGCAACTCAACTTCAAACCTCTATTACTCATTCGAGCTGGCTGGAGTTCATGTCATCATGCTTGGTTCGTATGCAAATTCTGATGTTAACTCAGATCAGTATAAGTGGCTCAAGGTATGTTTACCCACATCAAATCCAGCATCACAACTCAGATGACTTTTCATAAGCTGATATGTATACTGTCATAAGTATGATCTTTCGAAGCTGAACCGAGAAACAACACCATGGGTTCTAGTAGTATTTCATGTCCCATGGTATAACAGCAACGAGGCTCATCAAGGTGAAGGAGATGGCAGCAATGGAACCTTTGCTACATGGAGCAGGTGTGGATGTTGTGTTTGCTGGTCATGTTCATGCCTACGAACGCACGGTATGACTACAGTTTACAGACGCAGCTTCTAATCAGTATTCAACCTTTTAGCTCTTAACTAACAAACCTGCTGTTCTAGCAGAAGCGTGTTTTTAATGGAAAATCCGATCCTTGCGGATTCGTGCACATTACAATTGGTGATGGTGGAAACAGAGAAGGATTGGCAGGAAAGTAAGTCTTTGAACTAAATGAGTTACAGTATGCATGAACAGAAGAAGAAAAAACAGTAGATTGGTATCAATGCTGTCATACAAGGCTGTTCTATTTCTTTATTCTAAGTCAATAACTAAGATGATGTCATGTAAGCTTTGGTAGTAATGGAAATCAATTGGCAGGTACAAGAAGCACCAGCCTGAGTGGTCAGTCTTCCGCGAAGCAAGTTTTGGTCATGGTGAGTTCAACATTATCAATACAACTCATGCGTTCTGGAGTTGGCACAGAAATGATGATGACGAGCCGGTGATATCAGATCAAGTCTGGATAAACTCACTGTTGAGTTCAGGGTGTCTAGCTAAAAAAACAATAATGGGCTAAGGAAACTACTCATGGCTGATGCACCCTAAATAGTATTGAAGGGCATTAGCTAAACTGTGGTTCATGCTTCAAGTTGGTCAAGCAAAATCATTAGAGGTTTCGCATTAGTTTGGCTTTTATATTGTTTTGTCATGTTTCACTTAATCGATGCACGTGTATGATGTTTCACAGTTCACACACATGGCATGGTGTGCATTATCCATAGTAAAATATGAGATGCAACACGAAAATGTAATAGGACTTGTACCAGTTTTGAATGGTCATGAACAAGAGGTATGAAAGCCTGAATCGAGTATACAACATCTGAAATATCAAGAACTCACAAGGTATATACAGCACCAAATTCATTCGTTTCACCCGATATTCTTCAAGAACCACTAGACACCAGCAATCAGTCAAGAAAATTCGTGCAAACCTGAAATCAAGAACCTTTTTGGACTGGAAAGGCCTCATTCACTTTTGTTACCCTTCCAAAGGATAATCTGTTCATCTTTGAACAAGAGAGGGACACAGGGAACCAGATCCTAAATAAAAGAATGCAAGAAAGGGATCGTAAAGCTTCACAGAATACAAATTTGAACATAAACAAAATGGCTTGAAAAATGCGTTTCATACTCTTAATTTGACGCCAATCTTTTTACAGTCGCTTGTGCCCACATGAGTACAGTCTAACCTCACTACATCGTCAGTCTCAAATGCCATTCTCACTTTCTCCACAACGTTTACATACACACCATTCCTAGCTGCAAAGTAGCAAAGAGACAACATCAGCAACTAACCTTCTAAAATCTTAGAACCAAAGACAAGATGAGTGATTTACTGAGTTTCTTTAGAGGAGGAGTATGAAGCCCTCTGTTTCGCTTCTCCTTAGTTTCTTCAAACGTCAGACCATCAGCAACATTCTTCACTAGCTTGGGATAAATGGGTGCCAGAGGCTTCCATAACATTAATGGAATCTGCGGTCTCTTTTTGGGATCATAATTACGACCACGATATAGGAGGAGGATATTTATGTGACGGTATATAATCTTCCCTCCAGTCTTGTCCTACAAACACACTGCAACTGAATTAGCCAGGAAAGAGTGAAATTTATCAGACATTCTGACTTTTCAGGGTTTGGAACCTCAAGATGGAAGCATATGTTGTCCATGTCAAGAGTTGGCACCCCCAAGCACTTCATCCTCACAGCCTCGGCCATTTTCCAATGGTTGTGTATTTCTTCGAGCGTGTTATGCGTAACACCTCCACTTCCTGTCATAATCAGGACCAAACTTTTCATTCCATTATGATAAGGGAAAGGCTCACGAGTTATAATTTAGTTCAGATCCCAACAAGATGGCTACAGTCAACAGAAGAACTGAGAATTTCATGAAAGGTGAAATATAAATGCAAGGAGGGTAAAACAGCCTAAAATGCATCAAGTTGTTTGAACATAAAAGAACTCCAATTGTAACGAGATATAAGCCCAGAAGCATGTGGTTCAATGAACACATTGGCGATCCCTTTCAATCTGCTACATATGAAGTTTCTCCAAAATGAATCATTTTCATATCTCATCAACAGCAACAACTAAAGGCGATAGATTGTCAACACTCGTTCCTGAAATATATCTGGGATCATCTTACAATTACTAAATGAGATAATGGTCGCATATTTTGCAATAATAAAATCTACAGTATCTCAAATTTGTGAAATTCTTGTAAATTTGGCGCCTTTCAGCATCGTTAACGCATTTCTTTAAACAACACATTCCTCTGAATTCTTTTATCTTCCAACTATTCCTCAATCCGAAAATTGCCGTTTCAGCAACTCATCATCTTTTTCTTTATTGGCATTTCATCGAACAGATGGCGATTTTCATCAAATTCGACCATGAATCTCCGCATGCCTATAACTACGATCACGAACCATTTCAGCTACATACTAAACGCTCACCCCACACCTCTTCAAAATCCGGAACGAGAAATCCGAAACACGATATTCACTGATAAAAAATAAATAAATAGAAAAAAAGGAACACATTTTTTTTACCCAAGTTGATTTGGCGGGAGCAACTGCTGTGGCGATACTTCTCAACGAGCTCAGCAATCTCCTCGTCGGTAATCGGATCTCCAAGAACCCTCCGCCGCTCCTCCGCCAACTTCTCCAAGTCAAGCATATGCTCGGCCGGGGCGGTAGTCCCGGTCCATTTCCGATCGAGACGACCCGGCCCGAAAGGAGAGAACTTCGGTGGTTCCCGGAAACCAATGGGCTCAATGCCCGGGCTAATCTCCGAGTAAGAGTACCTAAAATCGAAGGGTAACTCAGACTTCACCGGGAGTTTCTCATCTTTATTAGCTTTTGGGTGTTTAGTTTTCTTTTTAATGGGTTTGGACTGCTTTTTCCTTTGCGGGGTGGGGCTAAAGGGAGGGTCGTAAATGTCTTCTTCTTCCGCTGCTGCCGACGGCGTAGAGTGGGCGAGGAGACGAGAGAATAAGGTGGTGTTTAAGGGCGGAGGTCGATGGATTGAGCGACGCCATGAAAATACCTTCAGCATCCCTAAAGGAGTAGACGTTCTCTCCCGTAACTAAAACATAAATTGTTTTGGAAGATCATTCTACAAATTTTATTTTATAAGATAAACTTTAATAATACTCCATAATTTAAGAATAAGGGTCGAATTATTCCCGATTGTCGTAATTGAATCCTGCATCAATAACAACTTTCAACTTTTAAAATTGACTAATTTAAGTCCTTTAATTTTTTAATTTTCTACCCGTAAACCAAATAAATAAAAACATAAAACTTTTAAAATCAAAAGTTGATAGTTGCAACAAAAATAAATGGTGACATGCTCTAATAATTAATTTTTTTAATATAAAGCTGAAATATTTGTAAATTAGAAAAACTTGAAAATAAAATCTTCAAATACTTATACGATTCCTTAAGTTTAAATAAATTTGAAAATAGAATGCATGTCATAGCTTGAGCCTTGCAGCGTGCCGTTTCAAGTAGGTAGAGGTATACATAGTTTGGTTTAAATAAGCTAAATCGAAATAATTTGGTCGGTTTGTCAAATGCAAAAATTATTGATCGGACCGTAAATTTTAAACCCTTCCTATTTAGTTTGGTCCATAATTTGAATAGAGAAACCAACCATTTGGATCAAGTCGGATCATTTACATTAATAATAAATATTTTTATTATATATTAAATTAAAATTATAAATATAGTACATTTGGTATATTAGCTCAAACTAGACTTTAGATTTTAAAAAGTATAAGTTCAAATCTTCTATCGTGCAACATCATTTTTTTTTCTCCTGTATTTTTATTTATTTTTTGAAATCTAAAATAAACCCTAAACTATCAAATATTACATTCTCACAATTTTATTAAAATGTATCTCTCTTTACTCTTATTGTCTTCTTTGCTCTATCAGTCGGCTTCACCATTGTCGAATCTTAATAATTTTACTTTTTAAGAACTACTCCCTCCGTCCCATTACATTAGTCCCTTTTGATTTCGGCACAATAAACAATATTTGTGCGTGTAGTGGAATTAATATTTTATTGATGTGAGAATATTTTTTTCCATTATAGGAAATAGGACTAATCTGGTAGGACAGACGAAAATAGAAAAAATGGACTAATCTTGCGGGACGGAAGAAATATTATATTTGAGAATAGGGATGTCAATGTCTCTCTTTACTCTTATTGTCTTCTTTGTTCTATTGGCCGGCTTCACCATTGTCGTATCTTAATAATTTTACTTTTTAAGAACTATTATATTTGAGAATGGGATATAAATTATTATTTTTTGATATCATAACTTATTTGTTTATATGTCTCGTCTTTGCCGATGAAAGCTACTATTTGTTTTTTTTTTTCAAATAAATTATTGCTAAAAATATGAGCTTTTTCACGTTTTAATTTTGCTTGTTAAAGTCGTGTTTCAAACCGTTAAACCGGTCGAACCAAATCGTTTTATTTAATTTGTTTTGAAATATTAATTTTAACAGTTTAGTTTGAAAATATTTCTAGCGGTATTATTTGATTTGGTCCATATTTTAACTCTCAAACCAGACAGTATGCACCCCTACTTTTAAGACCACAAATTCATTGAAAAAAAATATTATAAGGGGAAATTCATGGAAAGACTTGGTTATGAAGCTAACACAAAGATTTGTGTTATTGCGCACGGTTTAATTCTCGTTCAAATCTTAGGAGTAATATATTTATTTTTATCTCAAATCTATTTTAAATATTTTATTTAGTTGAGTATCTAAATTTCATTTTACCATTAATATGGAGTAATTGTTTATTTAATTTATTTTTTCAGATTTATTACTTTAATTTTAGGTTTTATTTCTTAATATTTAATATTTTTTTATTGATAAAATAACGGTAAATTTAAAAGTTGAGGTGTTTGAATTTAATTGACTTAATTTTGATAGTTGCGGAGCATAATTGATCTAAATAATGGTGTAAAATGCTCTTAACATAGTAGTCGAAGGACTAAAATAACTATTTTTCCTAAGATTTATCATCCAAATTGAGTAAAATATATTCTTTAAACTAGGTAAATATGAAGTACAATAATACATGCATCTCTTATATTGAAAAACCAACAGAGTTTGCGCCTTAACTAAAATGGTTCATTTGCATTTGCAAAATCAAACATGAAAAATAGTTTTACTAATGAGTCAGCTTGAAAGAAATCAATCACTCAAACTATCACTAACCAATTAAGTCCTCATTTGAGGAACAAGTCCTACTCCACAATTTGTTTGAGATTTTAAAGGAAAGATGAAGCTCCACCAACCTCGACCAATTCAAATCTTCCTAAAAGGGAGGTGAATAAGGCTTGGTTTTCTTGGAAATGTTGGATACAATTCCATCACATGCTTACACCTCAGAGACTCTGCTCAACCTTTGGTTCTTACATCGCCTCTGATCCCCGACCATGGACTCAAACACTTCCAAGAGACCATCCAATCCATCTGCATCTTCCCCGACAGCCTTATGTGCATACACAATGCTCTCGATTGTGGACAAATAGCCAGCCCTCGGCTCAACCCTCACCTCCCTGTACAAACTCAATTTATCTGTATTCAATCTTATATGTGGCAACACCCTCAACCATGGGTTCTCGTTGTACATTCTCTTTGCCTTGGCCCACGTTCCGTCCAGCACGATCAAGTTCTTCACTTCACAGTTTACAGCCTCAACATCAACTGATCTTTCACTCGGAAATAAGAGAACCGATCCACAAGGAACTACAACTTCAAATTCTTCACTTTCGCCTTCCAACTGCTTCATTTGGAGTTTCTTCACCACAAATCCTTTTCTAATCTCATCAACAGCTGCGCCTGAGGCCAACAGCTGATCAAAACCCATTTCATGAAATGAGCTAATGGCTCCATATTTTCCAATAGTGAAATTGATAGCACTGACTTCAGAACCCTTCAAATTCGTAACATTCGGGCAAAGTTGGCACCTTTCTGCACCGTTAGACTCATATCTTTCAACTACACAACCATCTAAATCAGTTTTGCCAGCCCCCCATTCCTTAATCCCAGAACTCACCGTTTCAAGATACTCATCATCATTTTCTTCACTCGGCATTCCATCAAACATGTGGCGGCTTCCATCATCTCCACAGCTGGAATCGAGTGACCGTATAGAGAACTGGGCCTGAAAATTAACATCGGAAACCGTTACAACATTAACATTCTTCAGCCCAATCTTTGCGATTCGGGTCGAATTAAGCGGGTGCTTTTTTTCAAGACTGTGTTGGAAAATGGTGACGGCGACAGAGTTGTGGAGAATCGGAGTTCGGAGGCGGCTGCAAAGGCAAAAGGCGGCCGGTTTGGAGCATGAGGGACAAGTGGGCCTCTTTACAGAAGCGGATTCAGGCAGCATTGGGGATATTAGGGCATGGGATTTGGGCGAGCTGGTGAAGTTGTTGGTTAGAAAGGAATGGTGGGTAAAGGGGAGGTCGAATCGGGAGGTTCTCAGTTGTAGCTTGAAGCAGGCGGGCATTGCGTTTGGGGAATTTTCACCATCTAGCAGAGTAAACACATGCTCAACTTGAACAATATATGCGTTTCCCAGCTCGATCGCATGTTCTTGCCCAAAGATAGAGAATGTCAAGTGTCCCAATTAAATTACCTCTTTCTAGAAATAATAATTTTTTTATATTTAATAATAAAATATTAATTTAATTTATACTCACAGTCTTAATTTATGTGCCGAAAAGAAGACGGTCAATTTAATTAGAACGGAGGGAGTATATATCATATTAAAAAAATGTATCTATCAAAATTATAATTTTTTTTTAAAATGATCATACTGTATTGAATTTTTTATTTTTACTTTTTTTATGTTTATGGTATGATCATCGATACATACCGTATCAAAATTATAATATTATTTATTATCATTTTTTACTTTTGTTTAAAAATAAATCTTATCTCCCATATTCACTTAAAAATAATATTAGATTATTATAGAGATAAATAGATTTTGAAAAGAAATTTAAAAAAAAAACTATAATAATCAAAGTATATTAAGAATTTCCAGTATGAAATCACTATGAAGAAAGAACGGTACAATATATATATATAAATTAAGTTATACCAAAATAGTACGGTGCGATAACGGTATGTATTTTTTATATTATAAAAATTGATATGATAAAAAATATTTGATATACTTTACCGAACCATTCCTAATCTTGTCTAATAGAACATAAGAATAAGTTTCAATTATAATTTAACAAACTGAATTGAATTGAATATTTTAGATGATTTTAATTCGATCGAACTGAACTTTTTTAATTTCTACCAAACTTCCCAAAATTTCCATTAATAATTTTATTTTATATTACTAAATTTTATTATCTGCAAATTATTATTTATGTGTGAATGTATATATTAGGTTTAATTGAGATTGTGTTTAATTTATTATAAAATATAAATAATAAATATTGTTTAAATTAGGTAACTAATACAAAATCAAAATATAATAAGCTCGGTCAAAACCTGTTAGAAACTGAGTTTCAATTTACTTCCCTATTTGATGTTTTGGTATGTCAAAACTCAGCTTCTAGTATATTTTTACATGTAATCCTTGTATAGGATAAAATTTTGAGTTGTGATAAACTAGAAACTGTAGCTGAAGATCGAGCAATCAAAAACTTAATTTCTAAAGATGAAATTCAGAGAAGCCAAAGCTCGAGAAGACAAGAATCAAGCTTCATAACTTAAAGCGAAGATGCCATAAAACTTTAAATAATGAAGACTAAGTTTCATGCTTAAAACTTAGAATGTCAGAATTCAATAGAGGAAACTTAAAACTGACTCTGGAGAATGTCAGTTTTCAGTTTCAGAATACAAGAGCACATGAAAAACAAAGAGACACAAAGAATTCGAAGAGGAATCCAAAGTTAGACTCAAGATCTCTTAAAGTATCATTCAAAAATTCAGTACAAGGATGTCACACCCTCACATCACTACCCCAGCTTATGAGGGCGCGACGGGGTTTAATTTACAAAACTGAACTCATGACTTGTAATGAAACAAACAAAAAGAACTAGAAGCAAAACTTGGTTCACCGGAGATAGTGTAGTGGAGATATATATGTGAAGATGCATATCTCAAGATCAGGCTTTGTTGTCTTGACTTGATGCTACATCCCATGTTCCACTTCCTATTCCATAGCTTAACCTGCATGTTTTAGAAATAACATACAAGGGCTGAGTACAACGCATACCCAGTGAACACATTGCCCCGAAAAGATACATATATAGGATTGACATGCCAATTCACACGGTAACACATGAGATTTTTCTTTAAAACGAACTCATACGTAACAAACATTTAATCATAACTGTGCAGTTTAACTCAACACATACATTCACTATCATTTATCAGGAAGCATACCTACTTCCATGACCACGATGTCCAGCCTATTTGGTAAGACCTTTCTCTCACCAGGTTTGGCACCAAGTCCACTAATCACGGCTCTCGTAGAGTCATCGAGATCCGATCGTTCATATATACCTTGACATTCGAAATGTTTAAGGCTCTGGTCGTATACTCCGGCTCAGATTTTTGCATACTCTCTGACCGCCTTTCCGGTTCGGAGGACATATAAGAAATGCAACAAATATTTTAAGCATGCTCAGTCATTTGAAAACAAAACACATTTTCATTTTCATAAATAATTTCAAAACACATTTTAATTGTAATAAGAAAGCCCACCTTTCGTCCTTCGTAAATTCGGGTGTTAATTAAGGTTCACAAAAGCCCCGCTTGCCCCGGATTATTTCCTTCCTAAAATAATGCAAACAAATGCATATGATGATCATAAATCAAACATAACATCCAAATTTAAGTTTCAAGCCATAGCTCATAATCAAACTCATTTAAATTGCGCTAGTGTTGCTTTTTTTATAAATTCTTCCAAGTAATTTCTTTTTTATGCTTCAACCACATTCTACAATTAGTACATCTTATCTAAATATTACATGTCAGAAAATCTCTAATTAATTTAATTCAGATTCCTATTTTTTTTATATTAACTCATGCGTAAATTATTATTTATCCATTAATAAAAAATTAACTTCATGCTTTAATATTCTTATGATCATAAAATAAAATCTTAACTAATCATGCAACTAGATTTAGTAAATATTTCGTATATTTATATTAATAGACGCGGTGATTAAAAGAAATAAATTAGCAAAACAAGAATACATCAAAATTATCATTTCCAGTTCCTTTACACACGTGTTTTTATTTCAGCTCTTATTATTGACTTTGGCGATTACGCACGTTCGATGCTCTGTTTGCGATTTCTAACGAATTTTACCAACCAACTCAACTCACAGCACGTACAGTTCCTAAACATGATTTTAATGCTCCTTCATACCAATGACATGCCCAAATACAAAAGGAGTTCAATTAAAATCAAAAGTTTTCCAAAAATTCCTAATTATTCATGCTTTACAAGATTTTTCCAGAAAATTTACATCTCTACTTCAATTTCTTAGTCATTCTTCAACCACCATTCACTATATAATCTATAAACATCTAATATATTCGATTACAGAGCTAAATCACTACTCAATCAAAGAATCATTAAGGAATCTCACAAAGAAACTACCTATTAACTACAGAAACTTAACAACTTTTCTCATTCAATCCTTGGCGGAATCGAGCATAATTTGGTTCTAACTTGAATAATTTTTCGTGCTCTTTAATTTTATAGTTGACAACTTTCTCTAATTCTTCCTAATTTTTTAGTTGGAGGGTTCAGCAACTAGGACGTAGTCAGAAGGGGGCAGTGATTGATCTCCCATTGTAGCCCGGTGCGCCTTGATCTTTCTAATCCTTTCGCTACTTGCTTTTCGGTATACTGTCTCTTGGATGTCTGATTCATCCAGTCATCAGCCCAATTTTCCTCTCTCCTCCAATAATTCAGACCCAACCGAGCCATCATAATTGATCGATCTTCAAAATTTAGCTCGTGATTGGCGAAATCAAATCACCTCCATCTTAGGAATTCTTTCTTAAGGAATTGAAGCTCAGCAGAATCTTCTTCAAACTCAGCAGCAAAAACACTTAGAAATTCCTCTGATAGTTGGGCTTCAACAAATACTGAAATTCATCTAGTTGAAATCGTACTTTGTTTTTTTTGGTCCATTCAGCATATGGTTTGTCGATGATTTCTGGTCCTGCTGCACCTCCTAGCAAAGCATTCACCTTCGTAATCTTGATAGGTCCTTCCTCGATCACATGAGCCATCTCTGGGTGTATGTTCTTTAATGTGATCAGAGACCTCTTCTTCCAGGTGTTGTAAGTTTCTGAAGTGTACTTAGACAACTTCGTGATATGTGCCATCTCTTGTAATCTGAGCTTGTCACAAAACAAAACAAAAAAATGCAAGGAAATGAATCTGGCCCTAAGCGACTCAGAAGCAACTAGTTTGTAAAGACCAACGACTCTGATACCGCTTGTTGCTCCCCGATCAGAGTAGTTATAAAGGTCCTTGAAATTATCTTGCTAAGATTCTAACTCAACAAAGGCTTAGAAAAATATGTTTTAACCTCAAGTAGTTTTTTGTTCGATTGCTGTTTATACTCCAACACTTGAGGTGTTGGGTTTCAATTTAGAAATAAGCAATAAAACAGTAATGACAATAAGAACACAAGGATTATAGTGGTTCATACAAATGTCCTACGTCCACTCTACAGTTTGATGACTGGAATTCACTAAGATTTGATACAAAGGGTTGAACTTGATCTCTAGTTATAGGTAGCACCTCCATCTGGCCACAACGCACATTCAAGAAGCTCCTCCAAAATAAGTAAACTTCTAAAGTCTCGTGATTATCACCACAGATAGCTTCGGTGAAGCCTCAAATTTTCAGTTCGGCAGAGTTTATGCTTGATCTTTATGTACGTTTGTCTCTTTTTATTTTATGCAAATCCTCTTCTATTTATAGACAAAGATTCAAAACTTTGAATCTTTTGTCCGTTAGAGACAGATTGGTGAATTGCCAATCTTCTTCCTTCCTTTTTTCTGAAATGCACAGAGACGCTTCAAGTCTTTGTTCGCTCGTTAGTTCTTTTTCTGACACGACGACCTTGTCAGAATGGATCTCCAAGTAGACTCGGAGTCCTTCTGAATTTTGATAGGTCAACCTTCAGATTTAGGAGATTCCTTAAATTTTTGAAGTTGTTCGAATTTTGATTCGATTGGCCAGCTATTGACGTCTCCTAGACTCTAGGAATTTTACTCTTGGAACACTCTGCTGAGTCCGCTTGCGTTTGCTGTGATCTTAACAATCTTGCCGAGATCTAGCACATTGAATCTTCAGAGTCTGCTAAACTTGTCTGTTGTGCTTTTCTAGCAGTCTTGAGACTTTGCTGAGTGCCCTCAGCAGTCTTCATGTATTCCTTAGTATTTCCTGAGTCTCTAACGTCTTGTTAGCCACTTCAGCAATCTTCAATTCTTTTGATCGCTTTGCTAGATCCTTTAGCAACCGATAGCAGACAATTCCTATCTCTATTACAACTCAATCAAAAGTATCCTATACAGGACTTTTACAAAATCAACACAATGCTAAGTTGCTAGAGACGTAATAAACCTAACTTTGGTGCACCAAAACAAATACAAATAAAATATGATCAAAAGGGTACAATATTCCCAGCAGTGGTTTTGACAACATCAAAAAGGGGAGAAATTGTTAGAAACTGATTTTAAGTTTACTTACTTATTTGATGTTTTGGTGTGTCAAAACTCAGCTACTAGGTTTCTACTACGTTTTTACATGTAACCTTTCTGTAGGATAAAATATTGAGTTGTAATAGACTAGAAATTGTAGCTAAAGATTGAGCGGTCAGAAACTTAGTTTCTAAAGATGGAATTTGCAGAAGCCAAAGCTCGAGAAGACAAGAATCAAGCTTCAGAACTTAAAGCAAAGATGCCATGAAACTTGAAATGGTGAAGACTAAGTTCCGTGCTTAAAACTTGGAATGCCCAAAATTCAAGAGAGGAAACTTAAAACTGACTCTGGAGAATGTCAGTTTTCAGTTTCAGAATTGAAGAGCATGTGAAAAACAAGGAGACACAAGGAATTCGAAGAGGAATCCGAAGTCAAACACAATCTCTCTTAAATTATCAATTAAAAAGTCAGTACGAGGAAACTTGAACTTAGATTCCTCGAGCTGAAACTTAGTCTGACAAAAGTAGGTAGAAAGCACACTGTCAAAAGTGAAAAGCAGATGGCAGAGCAGAGCAGAGTAGTAGAATGGCTATGATTGGACGACCCAATCTTTGTCTCTAACGGATGAATCAATGAGTCTAACGGGCAGAAATTTGAATTATCGTCCCAGCAGACTATAAATAGTCCAACACTTCGAATGAATAACACACCTAAATCACACGAAAAACTAAGTCAAAACTCTGCTAAACTTTTTACTGAAAAACTCTCTAAATCTTTGTGTTAACTAAACACGAGGCTTAAGTCTTTCGACTCAAGCTATTTCTTTCGTGCATCTGTCTTAGTGCACGAGGTTAAAGCTCTCAAGCTTAAGCTATTACTCTTGGTGATTATTAATTTTCAAGTTATAATCACATCAGTCAGTTTTCCACTCCGGATTACTGATTATCACAGGCATTTCCAACCATCCTGAAGTTCTGGGAAGATCAAAAAGCATCCAATCATCCAGATTGAAGGTTGTGGGGTGCGTCCTCACTTCAAGCTGAAGAAGAAGCAGACGACAAGGAGTTTCTGGGAGAGTGATGTTAGCAGACACCGAAGGACGAAGGATTCCAACGGGCTAACCATAGATCGTGAGAAAATTGTACTTTGTGACTTAGTGGATTACCAGATTGATTTATGAAGATTGAACGTAGGACTTTGATTCCGAACCACTATAATATCCTGCATTATTTACTGCTTATTTAAGTTTCTGCACTTTAAGTTTCCTTACTTATTTGAAACCTTCAATACTTGGCTAAGTATTGAAGTGTATACTTGAATTGAAAACTTAAACTTACTTCAAGCTTAAAATTGAGTTTTATCAAAACTGAAAACTGAGTTTTGGTCAGTTGTTCAACGGTCTTCCGAATTGTTCGGGGCGAGATCTTTATTTGATCGGATATCTTCCCTATAGGTGACGCGAGGAACTTGGGGGAGGTTCCGGTTTTCGCGGAGTAGTTGGAGTAGGGCTTCCAACGGTCTTCCAAGCTTTGCGCCTGGCTTGGTACTTGTCTCCCCGATATTCCAGGTAGGTCGTTCGTGCTGGTTCCGTAGTTCCTTGCTAGGAGGAATAGGTCGCGTTCCTTCTGGACGATTGGTAGGTCGTTGATTAGGGGTCCTTAGATCCAGGTCATGCTTCCTGGAAACTTGACCTTGCTTGTAGCTCGTGTCCCGGAACCTTGGCTGAGGTTTGGGCTCTTGTGGTTGGTCTATCGCAAGTCGTTTGATTTTTGGGCCGGAGGCACTGTGTATTGGGTTTTTTTGTAATTGAGCCTTGATTAACTGTAGTGGGCCTAAACTGATTTAACCCAATCAAATTTTGGTCCAACAAGGATAAAATATAAGTTTTACATTTTATTTTTTATGAGTATTATTAGGAGCAATAATACGACTATATTTAGAATCACCATATTATAAATAAATATAAAAAATCAAAGCTAAAACAAAGAAAGAATTTCAGCCCCTCTTCATGCTCAAACACCTCACAACCTCTTCTTCATTCTCACTCTTTTTTTTTTTTTTCTTTTTAAAAACTCCCGATAAAGGAGATCAACTCATATACTATTAAAATCGAAATCTATTTGGGCTGCATGAATGAAGCTCACCCTATCGCCCGTGCAGATCCCCACTTATGCATTATTTGTTTGTTTAAATTTTCGAGTAAAACCAAATAACTATTTTATTATTCCAAGTTGTTAATAATAGGTGAGATGAAATGAGACTATTTGAACCAAGTTTGTTTCTAAGTGTAAATTTTGCTTTGAAGTCAAGTACAGCCTCAACTGATTCTTGGAAAAAAAAAAAAAAAAATCATTTAACAATACAAGGATAAGAGAGAGCAGAAAATCTCCCACATCGCATTTTTACAGAAGTTACTGCTTGTATAAGTGAGCAGACGAGTAGGAAATGAGCAACTTAGGGTGTGGGGCTGGGACTTCATGTGGTATCCTAAACCCTAAACCAACTCTGTTAACAGAGGTACGCTTCTTCTTTCGGTTGTTTGACCGACGTTTCTCCCTTACAATATGAAACGCCGAAGCCATTCCGTGCGGTCCCGGCAGTTGATCCCATCGAATGGCTGAGGTGGTGCTGCTTGGCACGTGTGGTTCACGTGCTTCGCGGTCACTGGTTCTCCTCGCCACTCGAAGCACCCCATTTTTTCATGGATAATTTTGTCCGAAAAGTCAAACCTCAATTGGTTGTTTATAGTATTTTTTTGTTTTGGTAGAATTGAAGGATAATTTGTCCGAAAAGTCCAACCTAAACTGGTCAGAACTCTGAACGTGACAAAACGAAGCACAGAAAAAATTTAAAAAAGGAAATACAGGAATTCATTCTTAATTAAGAGAATGCACGATTTTTGCTTCACAATCCCGTATGGGGTGGTGGTGGTGGCGTGATTGGATTCGGATTGCTGCTGCTCCAAGCTTTCCGTCAACGCCGAAACTCCTACTTCGCCTGGATTCTTGAAACAGGTATGAATTATCAATTTATGTATTTATTACAGGAAATTACTCGATTCTTGATGAATGAATCACACGATTGACGAAAGGGTTAATAAGTTTTGTTTAATTGAGATTTCCTATATATATTTAGGAAATGAATGAAATAGAAACCTGTGATTTGATAGAAAGGGTCAGTTTTGGGTTTCTTGTTTACAAGCAGCTATTGCGGGGCTTCTAACATGGATGATGGGACAAAGATACTTGCAAACTGAAACACAATTTTAATGTTGTAATTGTTCTCTTCTGGTCTCGGACTAAACTTCAATCTATGTGATATGTGTCGAAAGAATAAGTAATCAAGGAAAGCCATGCCCAAATTCTTGGTTTTCATCTCTGTCTCTGATTTTCCGTTTGGTTAGATGATTTAGCACTCGTTTCTGTTTCAGTCCCATTAAGCTTTTAGAGGTGTTTTAGAATATAGATTTTATGGGAAGCTCGAATGCCTACATTCTGGATTTCTGTCTTTTTTGAATTGCTCGAGTGTCTTGGATGAGTTTGTATCATATAGGGATGAATATTTGGACATGCATTTCTTGATGAATGATGGGCAATCTGATGATGATCACTTCAAAACAATCCAGTCACTCTTCACCAGGAAAAATATTGATTGTTTTGGAATTTATAAATTTGCTTTCTTTATATGTGAACAAACTTAACTTAGCTTCGTAGAGATGCACAACTTTTTTCTGCAGTGGCATCATGACAACCTTTTATCTTTTCAAAATAGCTACCGGCGGAAACCATATTGCTCCAAAGGCTGACTGATGGATAGCACAATTTCTTACCACATGATGTGTTGTAGTTTAATGGTATCCCTCCTGCTCTTGTTAGAAAGAAAGTTCAGAACTGTAAAGATGGTGTTGGAAACATGGATTTGATCATGTAGTGCAAAATTAACTATCAGAATCAGATACTTTGTAATACACATTTGTCTATTTTGTTTATCATTATTCATCCGTATTTAAATGTTTCTGTTACTTGGCTATTATGTCATTGTTGCTTGTGTTGAAACTTATTTCTTGGAGCTGCCCTTGCTTGAGAATTTATTTTCATAGTAAGACTATGTTTATCAACAATTATTTTAACCACCTAAATTACTTTAATATTTAATTAATTTTCACATCATCCACTATCACTCTAATTCTATCACAATAATAATCACTTATATTTAATTCATTAATTAAATTTTATTTTTAAAACAAAAATACTACTTGTAATTGAATTAATAAGAAATATAGATATTATAAAACAAATCACACTCATTATACTGATATAAATTACAAAAAAATAATTATGCGTGTGTATAAATATATTAAAATTAACCCCTATTGGTATATCTTTTATTTTATTATTTAAAAGATATATTAATTTTAGTATTATATTTATACAAAATGAATTGATTAAGAAAATGGAAATAAGTATCACAATTCTATTTGTTTATTAAAAAAAAAAAGGCGAGGGAATCTTTGTGGTTTGGACTTGTCCGTGGCCGACGAAGTGTGGGTGAATTCAGAGCCATTTTCAATCATTTTTTTAAACGCTGAGGTGAATTGGGTTGGAGGTCAATGGAACCAAAACCATGGGATTCCGTTGCGCATCATGACAAGATTCCTCTTCCACTACGAACAATGTCATTAAAAACACTGCTCATTTCCTGTATGTATCTATAAGAAACCATCTCTTCTTCATTCAGGTGGATATCTCCATCTACAGGAACATGATCATGATCTCCCTCCTCTGCTGTCTCTTCCTGCTACCCTTAATCTTGCTCCACGTTACGCGGCGCCTGAAAACATCGGAAAGGACACCCCCGGGATCATTAGGAATAACATTCATCGGCCAGAGCCTTAGCCTTCTGTGGGCTATGAGGGCTAACACTGCTGAAAAATGGATTGCTGATCGAGCTCAAAGATACGGTCCTGTTTCGAAGCTCAGCCTCTTTGGTAAGCCAACTGTCTTCATTCACGGTCAGGCTGCCAACAAGTTTGTCTTCTCTACTGCCGGCACCAAATTGAGCAACCAACAGACTGATTCTGTGAGGATGATCCTGGGAGACAGGTGTCTGCTGGAACTTATCGGAGAGGATCATCAACGGATCAGAAGCGCCCTTGCCTCGTTCCTCAAGCCTGATAGCTTGAAGAATTATGTTGGCAAGATGGTGGAAGAAGTCAAGATGCACCTTCAACTGCATTGGCATGGAAAGACCAATGTCACGGTGCGTTTGTTTCTGTTTTCATTGTCAGGCCATGACATAAAGAAGTCGTGAAGCTGACTATATCGTATCGTGCTGATTTCTTCAGGTTCTGCCGTTGATGAAGATGCTGACATTCAACATAATCTGCTCCCTTCTATTTGGAGTCGAGAGAGGTGCACGGAGAGACACGTTCGTGCTGTATTTCCAACAGATGATTGATGGCATGTGGTCGATCCCGATTGATCTGCCCTTTACGCGCTTCAACCGCAGCCTCAAGGCCAGTGCTAAGGTTCAGAAGATGTTGAGAGAACTCATATCTGAGAAAAGGACTCAGCTGGCCAATGGAGCTCCATCTCATCAAGATCTCATTACCTGCTTGCTCAGCATTCGCAACCAAGACAATCAAGAGTTGGTGTCTGACGACGAGATTATACATAATGTCATGCTCATCATGGTTGCAGGCCATGATACGTCGTCTGTCCTCATCACGTTCATGGTTCGACTCTTGGCAAATGATCCAGACATATATGCAGCAGTTGTGAGAGGTTTGCCATCTTTATTCCTACTGAAATAATCAAGAATGTGTATCTTGACAATTGATTGATATCTGCAGAGCAAGAAGAGATCAACAAGGGTGTTGGTTGTGGAGATACTCTGACATGGCAAGATCTTGGCAAGATGAAGTATACCTGGAGAGTGGCAATGGAGACGCTTCGAACTTTCCCTCCGATATTCGGAGGCTTCCGGAAGGCATTGGAGGACATTGAGTATCAAGGATACATAATCCCAAAAGGATGGCAAGTAAGATCAACTCCCCGGGCCATTTTGTTCTTGTGTTTGCTGCTTTTACATGATCATAAATGAAATGAATATGCAGATATTCTGGGTTACGGGCATGACTCACATGGATGAAAGCATTTTCCCGGAAGCATCAAAATTTGATCCAGACAGGTTTGAGGATCCAGCATCGGTTCCTCCTTACTGCTACGTTCCATTCGGAGGGGGTCCTCGTATTTGTCCAGGATACGAGTTTGCAAAGATTGAAACACTCGTTACCATTCACTATCTGGTAACTCAGTTCACGTGGAAGCTCTGCTGCAACGACAACTGCTTCCGAAGGGATCCAATGCCGGTGCCTACTCAGGGACTTCCGATCAAGATCATGCCCAAGAAACTGTTGCAACATAGAGACAAACTGTTATAACGCTAAAATTAGCTCCATAAACAATGAATCATTTTGCCACAGAATTGTATGATCGAGCAGCAACCCAACACTGCTAGATCCTTTGTTACTATCATCATCAAAGAAAATAATAAGTCTGCTGAACTTTATCCACAGCAGGGATGCCAATTAGTTCGTATGTACAAATAATGCTCAGCTCATCAAGAAAAAATATCCAGAGAATCAGAAACATAATACCGCCCATTGGCAAAGGTCATTTAGCTAACACCACCTTTTCATGACTAGAAGCAACTCCGGTCCAGAAGACCTGCCTTGACAATATAAATCAGTTCAACATTCTGTCAAACAAGAGTTGTAATAGTCGAGAAAAATGCAACTTACCGTGGAGAGATGAAAGCAAAAGTGTAGCTGGGAGCATCTGCAGATAGACTTTCAAAGAGCAGTACTTATTATATTGCAACATAATGAAGGCATCAAAGAAGATATGCCATAAAAATAGTATGAGACTAAAATATTTCTTTGATGTGCATTTATACAATAATCATTGGCTACTGGTTTAGCTCAGCCAGGTTCGAATTGGCACGTAGAATTAGGCTTGCCAGAGTATTACATATGAACTGAGTAGACTATACAAGATGTATACAACGGATAAACTAAAATATCAGCTACCGGGCACGGTAATCGGGAATAATTTTGTGGATAATGTAGTTTCTCAGCAGCCAGCTGGTCTGAAATATTCGGGTGGCAAGGATGGGCACCTCTCGTTCATGTGGGGATAAGGTTCCATGCTGTTGTATTCAGGCAATTCCATCCGGTATTTCCCCTTTATTTGGCAGTAGGGAAGTTTTACTGTGTCCCCATCATTGCACCACTTAGGCAAACGGCTTGAGTTGTTTTCGTAAAATTTCAGAGAGTATGCATCTTTTATCTGAAAACATAGCAATAAAGAAGTGAAGATATCAATAATATGTATGCTATATTTATTTGTTGAGAGGATGCAATGTGGACGAATGATAACTTATTTGTTTAGAAACTGGAAACATATGCAGCATGCTCACCGTAAACTCAGTCACTTGAATAGAGCTTGCAAGTTCGCCAAACAGTCCCGCTTCCTTGTATAATTCAAAGACAAAAGCAACACAAGAAGTTGACTTCCCATCAGCATAAACCCAATCATCTTGTTCAGGAATTGCCAACAGCTCACCAAATGATGATCCTCGTCTCTCAACTTCAACAAGAACCTCAGAAAGACTTAAGTTCTGCAAGGTCAAGATTAATATCAGGTTTATTATATTACAATTATAAATCAGAACAACATGAGACACTCATAGATTAACCAGAAGGAGACCTAACTCTCTCCTTCAAAGAACTTCCATAACATCTTAAACATTTGCATCCAACATGGCATCAAAGAACTTCCACGACATAAGAAGGTAGATCTCAATGAAAGAAGAGTGTTCGGTTCATCTTTGAATTGTACACAAGTCACAATCATTGCCACAGACACATAGAAGGTCCTGAGGTTTTAATTCAGTGAACTAATGGTAATTCTTAGATTGATCGAGAATGGATGCACATGGTCAAGAGTGAAAATATAATGGAAAAGACAACGCAAAACCACTACTTCACATAGTACCATCCACTGTTTGTCTGCTTCACAAACTTTTAAGTGTAAAATCAATTAAATATGAATTTATATCACCTGAGTTCCAAGTCGTTTGTTCAATGCTTCATTCCACATGTTACCAGCATATGCAGGAGCCATCTGAGTCCAAACAGTCATAACAGAAGCAACCTGTAAAAGAAAAGTTAGGCCAAATTTCTTGTAGCCCAACAGTACAAGTAACCCAAACCCCTATGTGGGTGACAAACACAGGGTCAAACCCTCCCTAGCCCCAATTTAAGAGCCATAGACAGGTGAAATAAAAAACACAAAGAACAATAAGTAACAGCTTCATCAGCCAAGAATTATTTGAAAACTTTATCTTCATGTAAGTCTATAATACACAACCAATTTATATCCCGGTTTGGTTAGGTGTGCCAGCAGCAGCTTGCTGCTCATACTCACTTGTTATAGAAAGAGTATTTCCCTTTAACATCTCTCAGCAGGGAAAGATATCCGTTCCTCACTTAAGTATAAGTTATCCCAATAAAGTAGACATTTCCAAATACCACAGGTTAGATAACAAATTCAGAAATGACAAGAAATTCATGATTTCTAGGAAATTTCCTGCCCATATTATGTTTACACCAATAACATGAATATCATTAGAAAGTATGATCGAGTAACGAATCTAACAAACATAGCATAATGACAAAAGCCCTGAGATTGAGAACCAGCCGCAGTGGAAAATATCATGGTAAAATAACACAAGAAAAGAGAAACTTATGAGTTATAAGTGAAGAAAAAAAAAAAAAGTGAACTGCTATCAGCAAAGATAATAACTTTATGATAGTTTAACGGAAAATACCTACCAGGTTAGCATCCAAAGGTGAGGGATAATTTCCAGTGATTGTGTCGATCCAGCTAAAAATCAAGTTATGATAACCATATGGTAACCCTGACATTCCCTTCGCATACTCCCAGGCAGCAGTCTCATTGAACTTGGCCCGGAGATCAGGATGCAGAGGAAGAAGTGCTATGTGTGGATTGGCATCATCTTTTGTTAGTTCAAATTCCCACCATTCATCCCATGTTAGAATTGCAATGATGTCTTCTCCCTAGGGGGGCAGGGTGGAACACAAACGTTATTAACAAAAGATGGACCTTAATGATGAGTATAAAAGACAACAGAATAATGACTTCAGTAATTATTAAACCATTATATTCTAAATATCTGACTCCAGATACAAGAACATGCATGTATGATGTTGATGTACTTAACAAGCATTATACTAAAGCACATACACATATAGCAAAGTAATCGAGCCGTGGCGAATATTGTTGTGCTCAAGTTTGACTCCTTTATTATCGAGTCAACCTTGGAGATTTATTATCAAATATTTTTGAAGCTCTCAAACTTAATTGTGTATGAACAAAATTCCTAAATTTAGAACTACTTCTAAATATTCATTTTTTTTTAAAGATAAATTATTAGATTTGCAAAAATTTATATTACTCAAATGTATTTACTTTTTAACAAATAAAGTTAATCAAAAACTCATTCTACTTATTACTAATTAAATAATAAAACTATAAGTTTTCTCAGAGTAATAATTTTATATTTTCAAGATATCTAACTTAATGAGCTAACTTATGAGCACAATAGTCGAATACTATTATGCCTAAATTGGACTTGTTTAATTAAAGAACCATCACTGAACGAACACAAATAAACTTTTAAATAGTCAATATCCGAGTAGCTCAGCTCATTTACGACAATGTACATAGTTAACAAAATTTTAGTTTTTCAGATAGCCTCCCCCAAGTGGGTTGACAAGAAATAATATGACCAAATTTTAGTCCATATTCCCAGTCAAACATAAGCTAAAACTACATTCCATTTTTTATTTATAGTGCAGGAGTAATGTGCCTCTGACTTCCTTCAATCCGCTTATCAATACTAATGACAGTAACCATCATCATCTCTTTACAAAAGGCAAAAAAACACAATATTAGCATAAATATTCCAAATTAAGAAAAGAAGGAAAACAACTAAATAATAATTATAGTGAGAAATGCAGAACACAAAATTTAATATTTAGAACTTATAAGGAAAAAAATGAAAACTCACAAGGGATCTATTAGCATAAATATTCCAAATTAAGAAAAGAAGGAAAACAACTAAATAATTATCATAGTGACACATGCAGAACACAAAATTTAATATTTAGAACTTATAAGGAAAAATGAAAACTCACAAGGGATCTATAAGTACTCAAAAAGTGCAATTAAGGGTCCCAAGTAAGACTATAATGTCTCCCTCAGCACTAAAAAATCCTGAGCTTTCAATTACTGTATGAAACCAAATTGCAGAATGGCATAATCATTACCTCTTCATTTTCATGCCCTGATTCTGCAACCCACAGGTTTCCTTTGGAGTCCCTCAAGCATACAGCACTGTGACCAGCATAGGCCCCAGTCACCCATTTCTCAAGGGTCTCAAAACCGCCCCATCTGCCTCGTATTTTGGACAATGCAAGGAAATCACCCGAGTGGATTTCATCAACAGTAATATTGGTAACCCACGGTTCGGGTCGCACTTCCAAAGAAGCACCCATGTGCTTTTCAAGAAATGCAACATTAGATCTCTCACCCCAGTCAGAGTTCACAAATAGAGGGAACACCTCCAATAAAGCCTGAAATGTCCCTAGCATTCCCGCTTGCATAAGAAAAATTGATACTCCCTTGCGCTTAACCTAATCAGCATCCAAGGAAATCAGTCATTTTGAATCCGCATAATGATGAAATCATGATACTAAATCAAATAAATCCAACTCACATATTCATACTCAGCTAGTGATTGCCACTCACTGAAGTCAAGTGTATGCTCTCGAGAGATGAAGTAGTAGTCCCATGTCACTTGATATGGAGTTGCAAAAACATAAAGATCCATACATGTCCAACTATGGGCTTTGCTAACCTGAATGTAAATATTAAGCATGATTAAACATAAACAGATATAGAATGCACAGTAGCTTCTGGTTCAAACCTCACCTCTATTCTGCATTAATTCTCATCTAACTTTTCCAAATTCTAACAGATCATTCAAAATATAAACTTCAAGAGTCCAATTTAGAAAATAACAGTCAATAATTATAAACATACTTAAAAATAATAATAATGACCTGGATAATATAAAACAGTCACAGCAAAAACAATCACGAAAACAGCTGAATTCAGTAACTAATTTCCCAAACCCTAAAAAACCCTCAAGAGAGAAACAACCTTGATATGGAGAGTACCACCGCCCCACTTAGTTCCACTGTTGTTGTGGAACTCCAACCACGCAGTGTTCTCATAGAAGCAAGCTCCCTTCCACTGCAGCAGCGAGTTATTGGTGGCGGTAGCGGCCCCCACAAACGACGGCAGAAGGTCAACGGCGCTGTTGAGCTTGTTCAAAATAGGCCATGAGATTTGCCGAGGCAGCAGCGGTAGTACGTCGATGGGGCGAAAGGGCGCTTTGAAGGCTTGTACGTTGCTGGGGCGGAGACCACAGATGATCAAAGCTGTCCATAATATGAGGCGGCTTCTAATGAGCTTCAACAAAAGCTTCATGGCAAAGGATTTCTGGGTTTGGAGAAAAATCACGAAAGAGTGTTTGACTGCTAAAATTATCGAGATTTTATCGCAGATTCATTCATATTTGATTCACATACGGCACCAGCTTTGCCTTGTAATTTCTGCTATTAACAAATTAACAATCGTCTCCAACTATCCTGTATCACCTATCCACCACAATTAAAAATATTAGTATTATACTGTTTTTTAACACGATGTTTTAAATCACAACACACGAAAATTAGTTTAGACCATGACTAGCAACTAACTAATTTTATACTAGCATATTTATCTATTTTACAGTTTAGATTTTCAGTTTATTTTGATTTTCAGCAGTGAATTTATATTTCACTATAAAACATATTTCATTTTGATTCTTCTATTATTTATTTAATTTTTTAATCAAATTATTATATTATATTCATTTACATATTTTGAATTATCTACTTCCAAATTAAAAATTAATAATTAAATTTAAATAAATTATTTTACTTGACTTTAAATAAAATAAATTTTTACACAAAATTGAGAACATGAATATTTCTTAAATAATTGATGAAATCTTGTTGTATCCTATTTTCTATAAGTTATTATTACATAGGGTATTGTAATGTATCTCGTTGATATTTAAATAAATATGATGTTTGTATTATAATTTTGTATCTTGTTATGTAATTATATAAAATTATATGATTTTAAAATAGTGATAAATTAAAAAAAGAGAGAGAGAGAGAGAATTTAAAAAGAGTGAAAAATTAAAAATAAGAAAAAAATCGAACAAAAGAAAAGAAAAAAAACAAAGTTGTGAATAGTGCTGTACCAAATATGAAGCAACACTATTAATTTTATTTGAAAAATGGAGATGGAGGTGGAGTCTATTGCTGTTCTTGTTTTTCTTCATTTTTGCATTCCAATGCCATTTTTCAGCACATCTTGGAGATGATTTTATGACAAATTCTCAGATAAGACGGTCTCATTATTTTTATTGTGAGACGAATTTAATGAGATAATGTGTTTCTTTATTGCAAATGATGTCTCACCATTTTTATTGTGAGATGAATTTAATGAAATGATGTGTTTCTTTATTGCAAATGATGCATTTCTTTGTTGCAAATAATGTAATTTTTAAAAATGATTAACTTATTGAAATGATGTATTAAGGTCCGTCTCACAATAAAAAAATGGTGAGACCGTCTCTCAGGAGACCAACTATGATCTTATAGTTTACTCTCCCACACCAAGTAATTCTAAATACATTATCATTTTATTTCCCTATACCCCTATAAAAAAAATTAAAATATAATATATCAATTCAATCATAATAATTTTAATTAAATAATTGATATTTAGATATATTATCTTTAAAATAAAGCCCACAAAATAAAACTTCCATCAAATATAAAAATCCTCCTAAATTAAAAAACCTAATTAAGATATCATCTTTTTTGCGGAAAAAAAAAATACTAGTACGAGACACCTTGAAATCGAATCCTACAAAGAATGGCCAGATGAGCGCCCACAAGAGTGGCTTTCTTAATTGAGCAGAAAACGTGCTCTTTGGCCCTCACCTCCCAAAAAACGAAGGAGATTGTTGATTTCATTGACATATTTCATGTCATCAGTTGTTGAGCCCTAGAAATAATATGACACATTTCTTATCCATTTACAAATGCTAAAAGTCAACAGGTGGCCCACGTACTTCGATCGCGGGCACGGACCATGGACACAGTCGAACCACTTCCATCCAATCTTCAACTCCAAGAGTATTATATGAGTGAATAGTCAACAAAGTCAACTCGCGTGAATCATGAAAATAAAGTTGAAAGATTCAATCCCCATCAGATTATAATCAATCAGATGAACAAAAGGCTCAATTCTAGGAACCTTCTCATAATGTAAAATCCCTTGTTTATAAATAGTCTGAAAAACAATGAATAAAGGATGACAAGTATTTTATAAGACATTTTTCTTGAGTATTCTTCTCTTTTAAATCTATCCACCATCAACAATTGACGCCGTTTGTGGGAAAGAGAAAAAAGAAAAAGATGGAAAATTTTGCAACTAAATCAAGGCGAGAAAGTGCGGACAATGTCGGTTCAACGCGGAATAGAGAAGGGTTTGAAGAGAATCTGCGAAGAATGCAAGAGGAAATGAAATTCCTGCGAGAACAAAATTTTAGAGCAACGCTCGATGCGGAGCGGTTAAGGGAACAATTAGTTATATTCCAAAATCAAGATCAACATACAATGAAAAGTACAAATTTTGAACGATAGAAATCTCATTCAGAAAGTTCTAACCGTTCGACGAACCATATTCCTCTGAGAAAAAGCAAGATGATCGAGTCAAAAGCCTTGAGGCTCGACTCGAGGAGTTGACCAGGATGCTAGTGAACGTACCCGGGGTTCCTATTTCGCTTGCCGCGACTACAGAAGGGAACTATGATGGTTCCCCTTTTGAGCGAAGGATCACAAATGTCCAAATTCCTGCATAATTTGTTGTTCCTATCATGAAGGCGTACAATGGGAGAACAGATCCAGATGAATTTATAACCTGTTACAAATTTAAAATGCAAATCGTAGAGATTCCTGAAGGAGTGAGGGAATCATATGTGTGGAAAAGTTTTGGGGCGTGTCTAGAGGGACCTGCAATGCAATGGTTTATGCATTTAAAGATGGGGGAAATTTTGTCCTTTGCTGAGTTGCATAGGCAATTTTCACAACAATTTTCCAGTAGTCATTGGATACATAAGCAATCGGACGACTTGTATTCGATTGTGCAGAAGGAAGAAGAGTCGCTTCAAAACTTTATAAAGCGGTTTAATGAGGTAAAAGTCTACATCCCCAACTGTTCAGAGGAGACGACGATCTCAGCTTTTTTCAGGAAGGGGTTGAGGCGGAATTCGAGTCTATTTTAGAAGTTAGTCAAATATCCCTACTCGACTTACACTAAAGTCATGGCAAAAGCGGAGGCACAAATACACCAGGAAACGGAGGAAGAAAACTTTGGCAAAAGGAATAAGAGCAAGAAAACCTTGCAGTCAAAGTCGAGTGGCGGTCGACCAAATTGATTCCAGCCATATGCTACTCAAATCGAACGTAAGCCAGTTGGGGTTCAACATGTCATTAGAGTGACTGCCCCTCTTAACGACTTGCATGCAAATCCAATGACAGTAATCCAAGAAATGATGGCGTTGGGGGATCAAGTTAGATGGCCAACCAATGCTCAAGGGAATATAAGATGGAGCACATCAGAGAGTTATTGTGCCTTTCATCAAGGTCATGGACATAAAATGATCGAATGTAGGGATTTCCTGCGAGAAATTCAAAGGTTGCTCAATCGTGGGTATTTTCAACATTTGAAGAATGAGCCGAGAAAAAACAACACTTGGAAGAGAAATAAGGTAAAAGAAGCTCTAAGAGATAAACCACATGCTACGAGCACAAATCGAGTCCCATTACCTGAAGATCCATGAATTGAAAAGATAATACACATGATTTCAGGAGCTCCATCTCTGGCGGGAACAACGCGTAATGCGTATAAACATTATCATTGAGATGCAAGAAATGTAAATTCAATAAGACCATCTTGGTTGTCGAATGAAGAAATAACTTTTGGGCCTGAAGATTCTGAGGGAGTCCGACATCCCCATGATGATGCATTGGTGATCGAACTACTAATAGCAAATTGTCGGGCCAAGCGAATTTTAGTTAATAGTGGAGCATCATCGAATCTAATATTACTGAAGGCATTTAGAGGAATGGGAATATCTGAAAAGAATTTGCGCTCGAGTACAATTCAACTGGTGGGGTTCAGTGGGGAACAACTCACCCCAATCGAAGAGCTATATTTGCCAGTTTATTCTGAGGGGATAAATTTATAGGTGTGATTTCAAGTTGTTGATGCAGACTCCTCCTAAAATGCAATAATGGGACGACCATGGATGTATGAGTTACAGGCAGTGCCATCTTATTTCCAATCAAGTCATCAAATTTCCAACTCCATGGGAAATTCAATCGATCAACGGGGAACAACATATCGTAAGAGATTTCTATGTAGTAACTCTCCGTATAATTGGAGCAATCGAAGAACAGGAAACAAAAAAGGTGATGTTTGATGAAGAAGACGATTCAAAGTTTACTGCTATTGGTAAAAATCTGCAACCACCCATCTGCGAAAAGCGGATATCCTTTTTGAAGGAAAGACGAAGTTCTTTTGCATTATCATTCTAACATGTCGAGGATAGACCCAACAATTGTCTCACATCAGTTGAAAGTTAATCCTACCTTCAAATCGGTGCACCAGAGGAGAAGGTGTTTCACCCCATATAAAAGTGTTGCGATCGCATAAGAGGTGCGGAACTTGTTAGCAGTTGGGTTTATCAAAGAGGTTAAATACCCATAATGGTTAGCGAATGTGGTGGTGGTAAAGAAGTGTAGACTACACAGACCTAAATAAAGCTTGTCCCAAAGATCCATTCCCACTGCCTCATATCAATTGACTTGTAGATTCGACGACGGGACATGGTGCATTGTCATTTATGGGTGCTTTTTCAGGGTACAATCATATTCAGATATACCCGTCAGATCATGAAAAATAGCGTTTATGACTAACCAGGGAATATATTGTTACAAAGTGATGTCATTCGGCTTGAAGAATGTTGGCTCTACATACCAACGACTTATGAACAAGATGTTTGCTTCATTAATTGGGAAATCGATGGAGGTGTATATTGATGACATGATTGTTAAGTCGATCGATATGGAGGAGCACCTTCTCCATCTTTCTGAGGCATTTGAAGTCTTAAAGAAATTTAATTAGGGATGTCAATTTAGCCTGGGACCGACGGGTTGGCCCGAATAACCCGAGCTAAATACCGGGTTAGGGTTGAAAATTTCTTAACCGATAAGAAACCGGGCTAAATGGTCCGGGCTAAACGGGTTGCGGATTAAATGGGCTGGACCCGCCGGGCTACGGGTTGACCCGACGGGCCACTCCACTTTTTAAAAAATATTAGAATATTTTAATATAATTAAATTATTAAATCTTGGAAAAATATATATCAACTATTTTATATTATATTTTTTTTATATTTAGATGGAAGTATTTAAATAAATTTAAAGTTGCACAAATGATATACCTATATTTGTACTACTAAGAAATATTATTTTAAATAAATAATTTAAAAGAATATTTAAGAAACAATTAATTTTTAAAATATTAATTATTATTTAAATAAATTAAATTCTTAGAATTGTTTAGATTCACAAACTTATAAAATTATTTAGTAAAACTCTATCTTGTTAAATAAATACTTATTATAGTTTACTTTATGTCATAGCAAATTATTTAACATAATTGTGAGACCTCATCAAATTTTTATGATATAAATAAATTATTATTATTATATATTACAATATTCTTTTGTAATTAGTATATTTAATTTATTTATTTAATATAATATTATTGGAGTTGTATAATTAAATAATATGATTATTTAATTTATCTAATGTCTTAATAAACAACATTTTATGTTAGTATTCAATTATAAAAATAATTACTTATATATATAATTAATTATATAAATAAAATAATAAATATTTAAGCTTAATAAAAAATATAAATAAAAAATTCATAATTTAGTCGGCCCGACGGGCCAGCCCGAAAACCGATGGGTTAGGGTTAGGGTTGAGAATTTTCAACCCGGCAAAAGTTACGGCCCGTTTAGCCCGAACCGATTAACCCGCAGCCCGATAGGGCTGGCCCGAAATCCGGTGGGTTGGCCCGTTTGACATCCCTAAATTTAATATGAAGTTGAATCCAACCAAATGTCAATTTGGGGTAAATTCAGGGAAATTTTTAGGATATATGGTAAGTAGGAGGGGAATCGAGGCATACCTAGTCCAGATAAAAGCAATCCAAAATATCCAGCCCTCCAAATTGATCAAGGAACTATAGGGAATGATAGGAAAATTAGCAGCTCTGAGCATATTTTTAGCTCGGTATTCTGATCGAACCTCTTGATTCTTTGAACTTCTAAAAAAGGCAAAGCGACTCAAGTGGACCCAAGAATGTGAAGAGGCTTTAATAATGATTAAGAAATATTTATCTACTGCACCAATAATGGCGAAGCCTTCCCCATGTGAAAATTTACAACTTTACCTAGCGGTATCGGAGCGAGCAGTTAGTGCGGTTTTGATCAAGGCGCATGAGAAATTGCAGCATCCAGTATACTATGTTAGTCGGGTATTAATTAGTGTGAAAACAAGGTATTCTGCTCTTGAAAAACTGACTGGAGCATTGGTTATGGCATCGAGGAAGCTTCGTACTTACTTTGAATCGCACGAAATAATAGTTGTTTTGAGTTTCTCGAAAAAGAACATTCTCTCAAAACTGGATCTGTCAGGGCGTATGATGAAATGAGCAGTTGAACTAGGGGGCTATGGATTGCAATTCAAGCCACGAACGACGGTAAAATCACAAATTCTAATGGACTTCATTGCGGAATACTCGCCCGAGTAACAAATACAAGCAGAAGTTGAATCATCACTAAATTGTAGTGTTATAGATTTCTGAAACCTTCAAGTTGATGGTTCCAGTAATTCTAAGGGGGCTGGAGTTGGGGGTATGTCTCATTTCTCCAGAAAGGATGTTTTATGAAAGAGAAATTAAGTTAAATTTTTGGGCTACCAATAATGAGGCGGAGTATGAGGCTTTGATTGCAGGGTTGCGACCTGCAATTGATTTGAAGGTGAAGAAAATTTGAGTAGAATCAGATTCATAGCTGATTGTCAACCAATTCACAGGTGACTTCCAAGCGAAGGATTGTCGAATGGTGGCATATCATGGGATTGTGAAGAACCTTGAATCGGAATTTGAAGAAATTCAAGTGAAGTATATCCTAAGGGATTTAAAAGTTGAAGCCGATGCCTTAGCCAATCTTTTTGCGATAATGGAATCCGATGTACCGTGATTAATCATCGTGACTATAGCTTTGTAGCCAGTAACCAGAGATAAAGATGAAATTGGTCTGATCGATGTTTGTTCCGTCACGATTTTAAGCTCATAAATGGATGCGTCATATCATACCTTGAAGGAAAGATACTAGACAAAAAGGTTGAAGCAACAAGATTAGCTCTAAGAGCTACTAGATTTACCATTGTCAATGGGGAGTTGTATAAGAAGTCCTTCGAGGGACCCTGGTTGAAGTGCATTTGAGAGTGTGACATGATATTGATATTGACGGAGGTACATCATTCTGGACCAAGAAGCCTTACACATAAAATTATATCGGCTGGGTTTTACTAGCCCACGCTTAAAATGGATTCGAAGGAGTTCACAAGAAAATGTGAAAGTTATCAGAGATTCTCAGGATTAAGTCACTTGAAGGCAGAGCCATTACATTCCAACATTCCTATTTGGCCATTCTATCATTGGGGAATTGATATAGTTGGAAAGTTACCTAGAGCCAAAGGAGAAAAAGAATATGTTGTCATCGCAATAGACTCGTTCACAAAATGGGTCGAAGAGGAACCTTTTTCGAACATTCGAGATGTGGATATTATTAATTTCATTTAGAGATACATCGTGTGCCGATTTGGCTTACCCCGTGAAATCGTTACTGATAACGGAAGGCAATTTCCTAGTGGAAAATTCAAGGAATATTGTGAAAACTTGGGAATTAGATTATTATTTTCCACTTCGAGGTATCCCGAAGAAAATGGGTTGACTAAGTCGACCAACATGACTATCCTAAACACAATGAAGAGAAAATTAGGAGCTTCAATGTTAGCCTGGGTCGAAGAGCTGCCAGCTATTTTATGGTCGTATCGAACCACCCATCGAACCACTACTAGGGAAACCCCTTTTTCATTAGCTTATAGAGCTGAGGCGGTCGCACCAGTTGAAGTCGTCCAAATCAGCCCTCAGGTTGAATTTTTCTATGAACAGTTGAACAATGAAAAGATGTAAGAATCATTGGATTTTCTTGATGAAAAGAGAAACAAGGCGGCAAAGAAAATGGAGAGAAGGCAAAAGGTAGTTGATCGATACTACAAAAAGTCAGTTCGACTAAGGACTTTAAAGGTTGGAGATTGGGTGTTGAGGCAAGTATTTTAGAATACTCAAGATGTTGATGCTGGAAAACTGGGTCCCACTAGGGAAGGACCTTACATAGTTTCAGAGGTTGTGAAGAATGGTGCATATCGTATCGCTACACCAGAGGGAATAGTTGTTCCCAACGCATGGAATATTAAATACTTAAAGAAATTTTATTTCTGAACATATTTATGAATCGAATAACAATCCGAAAGTGACTATCGTATCTTGTACTATATCCATTTGTGATCATCATTATTTAATTTTACTTTTGTTTAATTTGTGGACTATGTTCAAAAATAGAAAACTGATAGATTCAATTGGGAAGCAAAAGTAGAATCCAGTGAATCAAGTACTACAAAAGCAAAGGTCAAAGTACGAAGAATTACAAGAACGATTAAAAAGGAAATTCAGGGTGGAGTTGAATCATTCTGATTTAAATCGTTGTCGCATTCTTTCAGGTCCTCACGACTCTTCGTATGATGTTCTAAGGGAGTCAAATCCCATACTTAAATAGACAAACAAAGAAAGCCATATACCCTAAGGGAGGTCGGTGGGGATGCTGATCGAAATGAGGTACAATAGGGTTAAGACAGAACAGAATATAGTGCTGGAGAAAAGGAGTCCTTAACAGATCAAAATCCAATTTAGTTTGAGCACTAACCAAGGCTCCGATAAAATCCAGATCATAATTATCTGTGAATATTCCTGGGGTGAAGTTATCGTGATTAGAGGATTGCGGAGGTGATTGACTTGAAGAATTCAACATATATGATGTCGATGGGTTTTCAGTTGGGTGTTCAGGGTGTTTCTCGTCAGCCATATCGGAAATAAAATGAGTTTTGCTTCTAAAAAGATCATGAACTCACATGAATAATTTGATTGCTGACGGAAGAACGTTGCGAGCAGGGCCGGAAACCACATGTGGGGGATTCTTCAATTCCAGAGTGATGGCAGGATGTTCTGTAAATTAGGGCGAACAAATGTGAGGAAGACGACGATACATATATAAAGAGGATGCATTGGAAACCGTGTCGCTTTCAAAGTAGACGTTAATCACCAACTAACACGTGTCCCTATATACAGTGGGCATAATTCAAAAAGCCCGCCCAAGAGACAAGCAATTCGAGTATCACTTTCAAAAGCAATAGCGGTACGATGGCATACCATTCAAGTACTACTCTCCATCTTTTATCTATATCTCGGACCATTCCACGTGTAACAATTTCATGCATATAACGCATATAGGAATGAATGGTCTTGATGATATATGCGCATCTTTAAGTGGAGTCGTATCAGGTATTATCTTTCTCAAGATTCAACCTTAAACAACACAATTACTTATTAATCTCGGTAGATTATCTCCATTAATCTCAAGATTTCAGACGGGATCCTTCGGACCCAATCAAATCTGCCCACAAGCAGTAAAATAAAATTTGGCCCTGTGCCACAAAGATTCAGGGTCGCAACCTACAATCTCTCTTGGAGATATTCTCGCAGGATTTCGCTCAAAACCCCACCTCGATAAGCATAATCAAAGCTTCGAGACGACTATCGATTGATATGAGAAAGGGTGGCAGTTGCGCCTTTCTCTTTCACGTCGGGGGGCTGGATGAGGAGGGGAAGGAGAATCCTTCATACTAGCTCCCAAAAATCAATTCGAAGGAAACATAATGGAATCCAGTGTTAATCATGTGATACGATTGTAATACAATTAATCCACATTGATTAGCTAGAATACAACTTCATTAAAATAAGCAATTTTAATGAAGCTGGGGACTGTTGTTGAGCCCAAGAAATAATATGACATTTCTTATTCATTTACAAATTCTATAAGTCAACAGGTTGCTTCGATCGCGGGCTCGGACCATGGATACAATCAAACCACTTCCATCCAATCTTCAACTCAAAGAGTATTAAATGGTTGAACAGACAACAAAGTCAATGAATTCAACTCGCATGAATCATGAAAATAACGTTGAAAGAGTCAGTCCCCATCAGATTAGACTCAATCAGATGAACAACATGCCCAATTCTAGGAACCTTCTCATAATGTAAAATCCCTTGTTTATAAATAGTTTGAAAAATAATGAATAAAGGACGACAAGTATTTTCCAAGACATTTTTCTTGAGTATTCTTCTCTTTTAAATCTACCCATCATCAACAACACTCATTGTTGACTGGAAGATAAAATTGAAATATCATATTTATTAATTTTATTAATTTTATAGGGTATTTTAGGCATTGCAATTTTAGGATATATTGAATATATAACTACTTCCTTATTTTTCATTATTTTGGTTTAACCGTCCTTCATGTTTTTTTCTTTTTTCTTTTTTAATTTGTAAAGATACTGATAATACGTATCTACTTCATCGTCTAATTTTTTTTCGATTAATTTGAGTCTTTCATATTTTTGTTTCTTATTCGTTTTCATCATATCATCTAATATTTTTTTATTGTCTCTGAAGTTTGATTCTGAAGTATCATCACTTTAATTCATGGAGATGTTTAACGACGGTACATGTGTGTTTTTTTTGTTGTTGTTTTTATGTTTTTATTTTTTTTCTTTGTAAAATGGTTGATGAAGTTCCGTTAATTCATGTCATGGAGTTGTTTGTTGATGGTACTGTTAATGTTTCATTAATTCATGTCATGGATTTGTTTCATCACTTCAATTCATGGAGTTTAGTTAATTCATGTCATGGAGTTGTTTATAAAATTGTCGATGAAGTTTCGTAATTTTTTTCTTGTTTTATTCACGTTGACTATTAAACCTCAGGTACTGTTATTGGTTTGTGTTTTTGAATATGTATAATTTTATTGAAACTTAAGTGCAATTATTACGCTTGTAATACTGCATGATTAGGTTATAATACTTACAAATATTTTTATTTTTATATTTTTTTTGTATATTGTATGCATGCATGTTATTATTTGAGTTAATTTTGTCTGTTTATGTTATTGTAACTTGTTTTGGTTTTTTAATACATTTAAAATTACTGAAAATAAATTGCATTTATTTTGCCTGTAATGTTGCAGTTATAAGGTATTATATATACATGTTTTCTTTTTTTGTATATATATGTTTTTATATTGTTTTTTGTAAATTGTATTTTTGCATGTTGTTGTTTGAATCTTCTTTTTCAATTTAGCGTTATGTAACAATGTTTTAGTGTGGATTTTATTATATGTTTTATGTTCTACGAGTTTAGGTTGACTTTTTTTTCATATTTAATTTTTATAACTTATTACTTGCAGTTAATTCGCTTGTAAAGGTGCAGTTATAGTACATAATAGTTACATTATGTGCCTTTTTGTTCTAATGTTGTAGTTGTTATTACTCCGGTATGTGAGGCCTTTGTCAAACTGTTTGTTGGCCAAGTATTTAGAACTTTAGAAGAAGGCGTGCATTTTTATAGAGAGTATGCAAAACTAGTTGGATTTGATACTCTTTTATCTAGCTCGAAGAAGGTCAATGATCTTTTTACATGGAGGTATGTTGTTTGCATCCGTGAGGGAGATAAGTTTGTTGCTGCTGATACTGATATGTTAGGCTTAGAACTTTCTAATTCTCAGGTGAGAAGGATAATTTCTTCGAGGTGTCGGTGTAATGCTAGGGTGGTTTTTAAATATGTGGCTTATTCGGGATATGTCATTCATGCATTTGTGGAAGAACATAATCATGATTTGGTTGATATTTCACATAGAGTTTATGAAAGTCAATCGTAACATTGTCATTGTTCACCAGAGGTTTATATTAGATTGTGCTGCGTCAAATATTGGCCCTACTACATCACACCGATTGTTATCTGAAATAATGGGCGGAACTGATTTTGTTGGATGTTCTGTACTGGAGGTTCGAAAATTTTCCAGAAATATGAAGGTTGTTGATGGTTGTGATGCTCAGATGTTGTTGAATGATTTGAAAAAAAATAAAGAGTTATGTGAAGCATTCACATATAATTTCGAGGTTGATGCAAAAGATAAGTTGACCAGAATTTTCTGGTGTGATGCAATTGCACGACGTAATTTCCAGTTATTTGGGCATGCTGTTGCCTTTGATACTACATATTCTACCAACAAGTAAGATTTTATATATTGTTTCGCAGTTGAATATATAAACATTGTTATATGCAGTACTTTTATTTTTTTTTTTTGCAGTTTTTGATTTAATTTTTTTTGTAGGTATTGTATGATTTTTGCTCCATTTACTGGGAAAGACAATCAAGGAAAGCCGGTTACATTTGCTGCTGGATAGTTGTCAAAAGAGGATGCAGCGTCCTTTGCTTGGTTATTTAAGAATTTTGTGGATTGTATGGGTTCTTGTAACACCCCTCGTAAATTTTGAATGTATCGAATTTCTGAAATTTATATTTTGCTGTCGAATTAATTTGGGAGTTCGCGATCAATTTATTTTGGGAAATTATTATTTTGGCATTATTTATTTGCCACCTTTATTTTGTTGAAGGAAATTAATTATTATTAATGAGTCTAATTAATCTCGATTAATTATTCGGGTGATATTTTCGTATCGGGATAATATCGATCGATAAATATTCGTGGACTGACAAAATATCATGGTCTCCCGTGCAATGACGCGAAGAGATGTGGAGTTGATGTGAGGTGATGTTAAAGTGACCGATGTGACAACCACTTTAACCTTCTTAACTTTCGTAATTCCAAATTTACCCTTATCTCCCTTCTATAAATAGAAGTCTTCTTCCATAAGTTTTACTTTTCACTTTCACTCTCAAATTTCTCCAAAGAAATTCCGGCGAGCTCCGGCGAAGCTCCAACGAGGCTCCGACGAGAAGTTTTTAAGGTAAAACTATACCTTTTCAGAATCCTCTCTTCATTTTCTTTCCATTTCCAACCTTAGATTTCCATTCCCTTTTGTTTTCAAGTGAGAAATCGAGGAATCAAAGGTTGATCAAGCTCACGAAGGTTTGGAAACGTCCTAGAGGTATAAATCGAACCTCTCTCTAGCTATTTTGGTGATTTAAACATGTTATG